>OX461808.1:109328204-109627204 GCA_949802685.1 Dicyrtomina minuta
GGAACTTACAAGCCTACATTTTTTTGCACATGTAGGCCACTATAGTGTGCTTCAAGAACCATCAAAGCGCGGTTGATTCCAAAACACAAAATTGGGTAAAAATAAAACTTAGGAAATTTTTGTCAAATTCAAAAAATTTAATTTTTGGCTCGCGTAACTTTTTTGTGAGAACGTACAAGCCTATAATTTTTTGCAAATGTAGGCCACTATAGTGTGCTTGAAAAACCATCAAAGCGCAGTTGAATTGAAAACATAAAATTGAGTAAAAATAAAACTTAGGAAATTTTTTTCGAATTCAAAATACTTTCTTTTTCGCTCGCGTAACTTTTTTGTAATAATGAACAAGTCTACAATTTTTTGCAGATGTAGGCCACTATAGTGTGCTTCAAAAACCATCAAAGCGCGGTTGATTTCAAAACATAAAATCGAGTAAAAATAAAACTTAGGAAATTTTTTTCGAATTCAAAAAATGAACTTTTTGGCTCGCGTAACTTTTTTGTGCAAACGTACAAGCTTAAATTTTTTTGCGGATGTAGGCCACTATAGTTTGGTTTAAAAACCATCAAAGCGCAGTTGAATTGAAAACATAAAATTGGGTAAAAATAAAACTTAAGAAATTTTTGTCACATTCAAAAAATTTAATTTTTGGCTCGCGTAACTTTTTGTGGAAACTTACAAGCCTACAATTTTTTGCACATGTAAGCCAGTTTAGTGTGCTTTGAAAACTATCCAAGCGCGGCTGATTTGAAAACATAAAATTGGGTAAAAAAAAACTTGGAAAATTTTTGTCAAATTCAAAAAATTTAATTTTTGGCTCGCGTAACCTTTTTGTGAATACGTACAAGCCTATAATTTTTTGCAAATGTAGGCCACTATAGTGTGCTTCAAAAACTATCAGGGCGCGGTTGATTGCAAAACACAAAATTGGGTAAAAATAAAACTTAGGAAATTTTTGTCAAATTCAAAAAATTTAATTTTTGGCTCGCGTAACTTTTTTGTGGAAACTTACAAGCCTACAATTTTTTGCACATGTAGGCCACTATAGTGTGCTTCGAAAACCATCAAAGCGCGGTTAATTTCAAAACAAAACATCGGGTAAAAATAAAACTTAGGAAATTTTTTTCAAATTTAAAAAATTAACTTGTGGCTCGCGTAACTTTTTTGTGCAAACGTACAACCTTAAATTTTTTTGCGAATGTAGGCCACTATAGTGTGCTTCAAAAACCATCAGAGCGCAGTTGAATTGAAAACATAAAATTGAATAAAAATAAAACTTAGGAAATGTTTTTCGAATTCAAAAAATTTTCTTTTTCGCTCGCGTAACTTTTTTGTTATAATGAACAAGTCTACAATTTTTTGCAGATGTAGGCCACTATAGTGTGCTTCAAAAACCATCAAAGCGCGGTTGATTTTAAAACATAAAATCGAGTAAAAATAAAACTTAGGAAATTTTTTTCGAATTCAAAAAATGAACTTTTTGGCTCGCGTAACTTTTTTGTGCAAACGTACAAGCTTAAATTTTTTTGCGGATGTAGGCCACTATAGTGTGCTTTAAAAACCATAAAAGCGCAGTTGAATTGAAAACATAAAATTGGGTAAAAATAAAACTTAAGAAATTTTTGTCACATTCAAAAAATTTAATTTTTGGCTCGCGTAACTTTTTTGTGGAAACTTACAAGCCTACAAGTTTTTGCACATGTAGGCCACTATAGTGTGCTTCGAAAATTATCAAAGCGCGGTTAATTTCAAAACAAAAAATCGGGTAAAAATAAAACTTAGGAAATTTTTGTCAAATTCAAAAAATTAACTTTTTGGCTCGCGTAACTTTTTTGTGCAAACGTACAACCTTAAATTTTTTTGCGGATGTAGGCCACTATAGTGTGCTTCAAAAACCATCAGAGCGCAGTTGAATTGAAAACATAAAATTGAATAAAAATAAAACTTAGGAAATGTTTTTCGAATTCAAAAAATTTTCTTTTTCGCTCGCGTACCTTTTTTGTAATAATGAACAAGTCTACAATTTTTTGCAGATGTAGGCCACTATAGTGTGCTTCGAAAACTATTAAAGCGCGGGTAATTTGAAAACATAAAATTGGGTAAAAGAAAACTTGGAAAATTTTTGTCAAATTCAAAAAATTTAATTTTTGGCTCGCGTAACCTTTTTGTGGAAACTTACAAGCCTACAATTTTTTGCACATGTAGGCCACTTCAGTGTGCTTTGAAAACTATCAAAGCGCGGTTGATTTGAAAACAAAAAATTGGGTAAAAAAAAACTTAAGAAATTTTTGTCTAATTCAAAAAATTACCTTTTTCGCTCGCGTAACTTTTTTGTAATAATGAACAAGTCTACAATTTTTTGCAGATGTAGGCCACTATAGTGTGCTTCAAAAACCATCAAAGCGCAGTTGAATTGAAAACATAAAATTTAGTAAAAATAAAACTTAGGAAATTTTTTTCGAATTCAAAATACTTTCTTTTTCGCTCGCGTAACTTTTTTGTGATAATGAACAAGTCTACAATTTTTTGCAGATGTAGGCCACTATAGTGTGCTTCAAAAACCATCAAAGCGCGGTTGATTTCAAAACATAAAATCGAGTAAAAATAAAACTTAGGAAATTTTTTTCGACTTCAAAAAATGAACTTTTTGGCTCGCGTAACTTTTTTGTGCAAACGTACAAGCTTAAATTTTTTTGCGGATGTAGGCCACTATAGTGTGCTTTAAAAACCATCAAGGCGCAGTTGAATTGAAAACATAAAATTGGGTAAAAATAAAACTTAAGAAATTTTTGTCACATTCAAAAAATTTAATTTTTGGCTCGCGTAACTTTTTTGTGGAAACTTACAAGCCTACAATTTTTTGCACATGTAGGCCACTTTAGTGTGCTCTGAAAACTATCCAAGCGCGGCTGATTTGAAAACATAAAATTGGGTAAAAAAAAACTTGGAAAATTTTTGTCAAATTCAAAAAATTTAATTTTTGGCTCGCGTAACCTTTTTGTGGAAACGTACAAGCCTATAATTTTTTGCAAATGTAGGCCACTATAGTGTGCTTCAAAAACTATCAGGGCGCGGTTGATTGCAAAACACAAAATTGGGTAAAAATAAAACTTAGTAAATTTTTGTCAAATTTAAAAAATTAACTTTTTGGCTCGCGTAACTTTTTTGTGCAAACGTACAACCTTAAATTTTTTTGCGGATGTAGGCCACTATAGTGTGCTTCAAAAACCATCAGAGCGCAGTTGAATTGAAAACATAAAATTGAATAAAAATAAAACTTAGGAAATGTTTTTCGAATTCAAAAAATTTTCTTTTTCGCTCGCGTACCTTTTTCGTAATAATGAACAAGTCTACAATTTTTTGCAGATGTAGGCCACTATAGTGTGCTTCGAAAACTATCAAAGCGCGGGTAATTTGAAAACATAAAATTGGGTAAAAGAAAACTTGGAAAATTTTTGTCAAATTCAAAAAATTTAATTTTTGGCTCGCGTAACCTTTTTGTGGAAACTTACAAGCCTACAATTTTTTGCACATGTAGGCCACTTCAGTGTGCTTTGAAAACTATCAAAGCGCGGTTGATTTGAAAACAGAAAATTGGGTAAAAAAAAACTTAAGAAATTTTTGTCTAATTCAAAAAATTACCTTTTTCGCTCGCGTAACTTTTTTGTAATAATAAACAAGTCCACAATTTTTTGCAGATGTAGGCCACTATAGTGTGCTTCAAAAACCATCAAAGCGCAGTTGAATTGAAAACATAAAATTTAGTAAAAATAAAACTTAGGAAATTTTTTTCGACTTCAAAAAATGAACTTTTTGGCTCGCGTAACTTTTTTGTGCAAACGTACAAGCTTAAATTTTTTTGCGGATGTAGGCCACTATAGTGTGCTTTAAAAACCATCAAGGCGCAGTTGAATTGAAAACATAAAATTGGGTAAAAATAAAACTTAAGAAATTTTTGTCACATTCAAAAAATTTAATTTTTGGCTCGCGTAACTTTTTTGTCGAAACTTACAAGCCTACAATTTTTTGCACATGTAGGCCACTTTAGTGTGCTCTGAAAACTATCCAAGCGCGGCTGATTTGAAAACATAAAATTGGGTAAAAAAAAACTTGGAAAATTTTTGTCAAATTCAAAAAATTTAATTTTTGGCTCGCGTAACCTTTTTGTGGAAACGTACAAGCCTATAATTTTTTGCAAATGTAGGCCACTATAGTGTGCTTCAAAAACTATCAGGGCGCGGTTGATTGCAAAACACAAAATTGGGTAAAAATAAAACTTAGTAAATTTTTGTCAAATTTTAAAAATTAACTTTTTGGCTCGCGTAACTTTTTTGTGCAAACGTACAACCTTAAATTTTTTTGCGGATGTAGGCCACTATAGTGTGCTTCAAAAACCATCAGAGCGCAGTTGAATTGAAAACATAAAATTGAATAAAAATAAAACTTAGGAAATGTTTTTCGAATTCAAAAAATTTTCTTTTTCGCTCGCGTAACTTTTTTGTAATAATGAACAAGTCTACAATTTTTTGCAGATGTAGGCCACTATAGTGTGCTTCGAAAACTATCAAAGCGCGGGTAATTTGAAAACATAAAATTGGGTAAAAGAAAACTCAAGAAATTTTTGTCACATTCAAAAAATTTAATTTTTGGCTCGCGTAACTTTTTTGTAGTAACTTACAAGCCTACAATTTTTTGCACATGTAGGCCACTTCAGTGTGCTTTGAAAACTATCAAAGCGCGGTTGATTTGAAAACAAAAAATTGGGTAAAAAAAAACTTAGAAAATTTTTGTCTAATTCAAAAAATTAACTTTTTCGCTCGCGTAACTTTTTTGTAATAATGAACAAGTCTACAATTTTTTGCAGATGTAGGCCACTATAGTGTGCTTCAAAAACCATCAAAGCGCGGTTGATTTCAAAACATAAAATCGAGTAAAAATAAAACTTAGGAAATTTTTTTCGAATTCAAAAAATGAACTTTTTGGCTCGCTTAACTTTTTTGTGCAAACGTACAAGCTTAAATTTTTTTGCGGATGTAGGCCACTATAGTGTGCTTTAAAAACCATCAAAGCGCAGTTGAATTGAAAACATAAAATTGGGTAAAAATAAAACTTAAGAAATTTTTGTCACATTCAAAAAATTTAATTTTTGGCTCGCGTAACTTTTTTGTGGAATTTTACAAGCCTACAATTTTTTGCACATGTAGGCCACTTTAGTGTGCTTTGAAAACTATCCAAGCGCGGCTGATTTGAAAACATAAAATTGGGTAAAAAAAAACTTGGAAAATTTTTGTCAAATTCAAAAAATTTAATTTTTGGCTCGCGTAACCTTTTTGTGGAAACGTACAAGCCTATAATTTTTTGCAAATGTAGGCAACTATAGTGTGCTTCAAAAACTATCAGGGCGCGGTTGATTGCAAAACACAAAATTGGGTAAAAATAAAACTTAGGAAATTTTTGTCAAATTTAAAAAATTAACTTTTTGGCTCGCGTAACTTTTTTGTGCAAACGTACAACCTTAAATTTTTTTGCGGATGTAGGCCACTATAGTGTGCTTCAAAAACCATCAGAGCGCAGTTGAATTGAAAACATAAAATTGAATAAAAATAAAACTTAGGAAATGTTTTTCGAATTCAAAAAATTTTCTTTTTCGCTCGCGTAACTTTTTTGTAATAATGAACAAGTCTACAATTTTTTGCAGATGTAGGCCACTATAGTGTGCTTCGAAAACTATTAAAGCGCGGGTAATTTGAAAACATAAAATTGGGTAAAAGAAAACTCAAGAAATTTTTGTCACATTCAAAAAATTTAATTTTTGGCTCGCGTAACTTTTTTGTGGAAACTTACAAGCCTACTATTTTTTGCACATGTGGGCCACTTCAGTGTGCTTTGAAAACTATCAAAGCGCGGTTGATTTGAAAACATAAAATTGGGTAAAAAAAAACCTAGGAAATTTTTGTCAAATTCAAAAAATTTAATTTTTGGCTCGCGTAACTTTTTTGTGGAAACTTACAAGCCTACAATTTTTTGCACATGTAGGCCACTTCAGTGTGGTTTGAAAACTATCAAAGCGCGGTTGATTTGAAAACCAAAAATTGGGTAAAAAAAAACTTAGGAAATTTTTGTCTAATTCAAAAAATTAACTTTTTCGCTCGCGTAACTTTTTTGTAATAATGAACAAGTCTACAATTTTTTGCAGATGTAGGCCACTATAGTGTGCTTCAAAAACCATCAAAGCGCAGTTGAATTGAAAACATAAAATTTAGTAAAAATAAAACTTAGGAAATTTTTTTCGAATTCAAAATACTTTCTTTTTCGCTCGCGTAACTTTTTTGTGATAATGAACAAGTCTACAATTTTTTGCAGATGTAGCCCACTTCAGTGTGCTTTGAAAACTATCAAAGCGCGGTTGATTTGAAAACAAAAAATTGGGTAAAAAAAAACTTAGGAAATTTTTTTCGAATTCAAAAAATGAACTTTTTGGCTCGCGTAACTTTTTTGTGCGAACGTACAAGCTTAAATTTTTTTGCGGATGTAGGCCACTATAGTGTGCTTTAAAAACCATCAAAGCGCAGTTGAATTGAAAACATAAAATTGGGTAAAAATAAAACTTAAGAAATTTTTGTCACATTCAAAAAATTTAATTTTTGGCTCGCGTAACTTTTTTGTGAAAACTTACAAGCCTACAATTTTTTGCACATGTAGGCCACTTTAGTGTGCTTTGAAAACTATCCAAGCGCGGCTGATTTGAAAACATAAAATTGGGTAAAAAAAAACTTGGAAAATTTTTGTCAAATTCAAAAAATTTAATTTTTGGCTCGCGTAACCTTTTTGTGAAAACGTACAAGCCTATAATTTTTTGCAAATGTAGGCCACTATAGTGTGCTTCAAAAACTATCAGGGCGCGGTTGATTGCAAAACACAAAATTGGGTAAAAATAAAACTTAGGAAATTTTTGTCTAATTTAAAAAATTAACTTTTTGGCTCGCGTAACTTTTTTGTGCAAACGTACAACCTTAAATTTTTTTGCGGATGTAGGCCACTATAGTGTGCTTCAAAAACCATCAGAGCGCAGTTGAATTGAAAACATAAAATTGAATAAAAATAAAACTTAGGAAATGTTTTTCGAATTCAAAAAATTTTCTTTTTCGCTCGCGTAACTTTTTTGTAATATTGAACAAGTCTACAATTTTTTGCAGATGTAGGCCACTATAGTGTGCTTCAAAAACTATCAAAGCGCGGGTAATTTGAAAACATAAAATTGGGTAAAAGAAAACTCAAGAAATTTTTGTCACATTCAAAAAATTTAATTTTTGGCTCGCGTAACTTTTTTGTGGAAACTTACAAGCCTACAATTTTTTGCACATGTGGGCTACTTCAGTGTGCTTTGAAAACTATCAAAGCGCGGTTGATTTGAAAACATAAAATTGGGTAAAAAAAAACCTAGGAAATGTTTGTCAAATTCAAAAAATTTAATTTTTGGCTCGCGTAACTTTTTTGTTAAAACTTACAAGCCTACAATTTTTTGCACATGTAGGCCACTTTAGTGTGCTTTGAAAACTATCAAAGCGCGGTTGATTTGAAAACATAAAATCGGGTAAAAATAAAACTTAGGAAATTTTTGTCAAATTCAAAAAATTTAATTTTTCGCTCGCGTAACTTTTTTGTAATAATGAACAAGTCTACAATTTTTTGCAGATGTAGGCCACTATAGTGTGCTTTGAAAACTATCAAAGCGCGGTTGATTTGAAAACATAAAATTGGGTAAAAAAAAACTTAAGAAATTTTTGTCACATTCAAAAAATTTAATTTTTGGCTCGCGTAACTTTTTTGTGAAAACTTACAAGCCTACAATTTTTTGCGAATGTAGGCCACTATAGTGTGCTTTGAAAACTATCCAAGCGCGGCTGATTTGAAAACCTAAAATTGGGTAAAAAAAACTTGGAAAATTTTTGTCAAATTCAAAAAATTTAATTTTTGGCTCGCGTAACCTTTTTGTGAAAACGTACAAGCCTATAATTTTTTGCAAATGTAGGCCACTATAGTGTGCTTCAAAAACCATCAGAGCGCGGTTGATTGCAAAACACAAAATTGGGTAAAAATAAAACTTAGGAAATTTTTGTCAAATTCAAAAAATTTAGATTTTGGCTCGCGTAACTTTTTTGTGGAAACTTACAATCCTACAATTTTTTGCACATGTAGGCCACTATAGTGTGCTTCGAAAACCATCAAAGCGCGGTTAATTTCAAAACAAAAAATCGGGTAAAAATAAAACTTAGGAAATTTTTTTCGAATTTAAAAAATTAACTTTTTGGCTCGCGTAACTTTTTTGTGCGTACGTACAACCTTAAATTTTTTTGCGGATGTAGGCCACTATAGTGTGCTTCAAAAACCATCAGAGCGCAGTTGAATTGAAAACATAAAATTGAATAAAAATAAAACTTAGGAAATTTTTGTCAAATTCAAAAAATTTAATTTTTCGCTCGCGTAACTTTTTTGTAATAATGAACAAGTCTACAATTTTTTGCAGATGTAGGCCACTATAGTGTGCTTTGAAAACTATCAAAGCGCGCTTGATTTGAAAACATAAAATTGGGTAAAAAAAACTTAAGAAATTTTTGTCACATTCAAAAAATTTAATTTTTGGCTTGCGTAACTTTTTTGTGAAAACTTACAAGCCTACAATTTTTTGCAAATGTAGGCCACTATAGTGTGCTTTGAAAACTATCCAAGCGCGGCTGATTTGAAAACATAAAATTGGGTAAAAAAAAACTTGGAAAATTTTTGTCAAATTCAAAAAATTTAATTTTTGGCTCGCGTAACCTTTTTGTGAAAACGTACAAGCCTATAATTTTTTGCAAATGTAGGCCACTATAGTGTGCTTTAAAAACCATCAGAGCGCGGTTGATTGCAAAACACAAAATTGGGTAAAAATAAAACTTAGGAAATTTTTGTCAAATTCAAAAAATTTAGATTTTGGCTCGCGTAACTTTTTTTTGGAAACTTACAAGCCTACAATTTTTTGCACATGTAGGCCACTATAGTGTGCTTTGAAAACTATCCAAGCGCGGCTGATTTGAAAACATAAAATTGGGTAAAAAAAAACTTAGGAAATTTTTGTCTAATTCAAAAAATTAACTTTTTGGCTCGCGTAACTTTTTTGTGCAAACGTACAAGCGTACAATTTTTTGCACATGTAGGCCACTTTAGTGTGCTTTGAAAACTATCAAAGCGCGGTTGATTCCAAAACACAAAATTGGGTAAAAATAAAACTTAGGAAATTTTTGTCTAATTCAAAAAATTAACTTTTTGGCTCGCGTAACTTTTTTTTGCAAACGTACAAGCTTAAATTTTTTTGCGGATGTAGGCCACTGAAGTGTGCTTAAAAAACGATTAAAGCGCAGTTGATTCGAAAACATACCATTGGGTAAAAATAAAACTTAGGAAGTTAAGATTGGCGATATTTTGGTCAGCGACGTCTTGGTCTGGCGACGTTTTGTCCCAGGCGATGTTTTAGTCGGCGTCGTTTTGGGCAGGCGACGTTTTGGCCTGGCGACGTTATGTCCCTGGCAATGTTTTTGCCGGCGACGTTGGTCTAGCGACGTTTAGACCTGGCGACGTTCTGTCCCTGGCGATGTTTTGGTCGGCGACGTTTTGGGCTGGCGACGTTTTGGCCTGGCGACGTTTCGGTGGCGACGTTTTGGATGGCGACGTTTTGGCGGCGACGTTTTGAGCGGATACCATTTAAAAGTCATATAGCGAGAGGCAAAGATTGAATTTTCGTAGCAATTTGGAGAAAATTTTGAATTTTGGTTATTTGTGGACAATTTGTGGCATTTTGAAGATTTTTTTAAAATTTCGAGAAAATTGCAGAAAACGCCGGGTTTTTTTGTGGGTAAGTTGTGGAACTAAACAAAATTTGATATAAAATGTGAGGAGTTCTATATTGTGGGAACTGCACCGTTTGCCTACGGGAAAAAAGGCCATCCAAGAGTGGAATATATTTACTTCCAGACGTAGTATAAATTCTTAACGGTGTCAAGCTTTAGCGACTTTTGGTAATAGGGAATAAAGTCGGTTTTAGTACACAATTTTTATGATTTAATTTATAATACATCTTCGAATTTCCGAATATGTATTGGACCTAATTTCTTAAATCTCTCATGTTAGTTAGAAGTTATTTAGTCACATTGGCTCAATGGCTGACATGCTTGGGCTTTAAGATTTCTATAGAATCGAAACAATCCTTGGGTATTTTTCCATCTTTGAGGTTCAGACATCCTTGGCTATTTAGGTACTAGTGGGTTTTAGTACATCCATCGGTGTTTGACGACCATCCTTGGGATGTAATACAGCCTTTGGTTTTAGACATCCTTGGGTTTTGATATGTCCTTTCGTGTTTCCACATCCTTGGGTTTTGGTATGTCCCTCGGTGTTTACACATCCTTGGGTTTTGGTATGTCCTTGGGTGTATACACATCCTTGGGTTTTGGTATGTTCTTGGGCGTGTTTGACATCCTTGGCTTCTCAGGCTGCCTTTGATTATACACAATTTGGTTAGCTCAAGTGTAGCACACCTGGCAATGGTAAATTTACCGACCTATACCCTTACTGTTCCATAAATACCTGCATTTCGAAAAAAAACCTAAAGGTCAAGCTCCCTTACCTGGTATCTAGACATGATGCCAGTTACACGAAACATTTGAATGACATTTCTATTTGTACTAATAATTTTCATGACAACAGAGCTTGAGATACGGTGACTAACAAACAAGCTGGGCGTCACATGTACTAACGATAAGAAAAGTAATGATGTCATGATTTTAGCTCTGGAATGGATTATATCAGTTTAAGGCATTTAGTCATCCTTAAAATTTTAAGCTTCATTGGTGTTTTAAATATATCAAGCATTTTCGATATCCTTGGTTTGTTAGATTTCGTCGCATATGTAAATACCCTTGTATTATAATATATCCTTCGCGTTCTAATTATTCTGGGATTGTCAGGCACCATTCGATTTGTAGACATCCTTGAATAAATTATAGGATATCCTTGGTGTTTTAATTATTGTTTGATTTAAGATCCCTAGGTTTCCAGATATCCTTTAAGTTTTTAAAATCTTATATATCCTTGAATATATAAGTTTATATATCCTTGAATTTTAGATATTCATGGGTTTAATACGTTCATCGCTGTTAGATCTTCCTGATTTTTAGACATCCTTGAATTTCAAATATCCTTGGTCGTTAGCTATCCTTGGTTCTTATATATTCTTGGGGCTCTTATTTGGGTGACGACATAATTATTTGGTCATTTTTAAGGCAACATGAAACAACGATGGAATTTTCCATTAATTATATCTTACACCAGGAACATGGAAAAGTAACCCCCTTGTAAACACAAAATCTTAGAAACACCCAAGAAATTCAAACCCCAAGACTTGCCCAAAACCAAGGAATTTTTTTTAGTGCCCAATTATCTTACGAGCAAACCTTTTCAATGTGTTTTCTAGTTTTTCAATGTAATATTTTTTTTCGAAAAGAGCATCGTAAAAAACTAGAAATCGCTTAACAACATGCTGCGCACTCGAAAATTTTTTCGAAAAAATAATTTTTTTTGTAATTTCAAAAATGGTCGAAATTTCAGATTCTGATTTTTTCCATTAACGTAACTATGGAAAATTTAAGTAATCACAGGTACCTACCTGTGTAAATTATGAAATTATCAATAATTTTCAAATGTGCTCTAATGAGCTGTCGTACTTCACGTAACTCATGTAAAAGCTTTCCATGACTGCAGAATGTTCTATCTGCGCCATTATAAAACCAAATAATTGAGCTTAGGCTTGCATTGCATTGTTGGCTGTGCAAACTAATTCGTTATATATTGCATTGGCACAATGTTTTCATTTCATTGAAAGAAATTTCACTCTCATAAATTACGGTAAGTATTGTCATGTTCGTTTTTAGCTAAAAACAAAATCCACTCTCTGCAAAACAACTAAAGTATCATGTCACTCAAAGCATGTACATGGAGCAATTTCCAATTTTTCAAAGCAGGTAGTAAGAATGTTTTGCAGCTTGAAGGAAGCATCTTTATGCTTGTATCTCTATATTTATGACAAAATTCTTTGAAAAACAAGCAAATAGAACAATTCGCATTCTATGTAAACGAGACATTCCAATTTCCAAAAACAAGTACGTCTTGTAATAATGCGCGGGTTTTCAATAAATGCGGGTCTAAGAGGTATGTGTTTGAATAGTATGAGAGTCTGAGAGGTCTTGGTTTGAATAGTATGCGGGCCTGTTTCACAAAATATTCAATATAAGTACGCGGACCTGCAAAACTACGGGGGTACATAGAGGTGCCTTATCACAAGGTAAACCGTAAATAGGGACATCTGAATTTTCCCAAAGCAAGTATTAGGGACGCGCCTAATGGTGATCGGGTTCATTTTTCTTCAACTTTGAAAACCTATAACTTCTTTTGTACTTCCACCAGAGCGAATATAATTACATGTTTTAAAACACTCGCCAGTTAATATGCCATGAACTGTAATATTTTTATAATCCTTACTTGAAAATGTTTAATGTAAAATTCAAACAAAATGCCTTACAGGTGATTCAATATGATTCCTAATGGCGATCATGCAAAAAACAACATTGGTATCATAGGAAATGTTAAAGCCCTTTAGATGATCACTTGGTTCCTATAATTATGTGATCAGGTTATATCGCAATAATACCATAGAAACTTTAAATCTCACGAATTTATGGTAACACTCGCTCCACGGAGATTTCCTTATCTCTTTTTATTGAAAATAATTCACATAAAGTGTTCACAAAGCTATTTGCAGCCAACTGCCTAACCTATGTATAAAGTTCAATGGAAATTCCTATTTATGATCTTTGACCTTTGAAGGTCAAGGTCACATAGATTAACAAATTTTAAATAATTGTTAAAAAATATAAATGAATGTTGTTATTGTTACCTAAAGAAAGTCATAGCTACGGACCTATGGTGTGTTTTAAGGATTAAACTAGTGATCACGCATACTAAACTGATAACCAATAAGACTTTAAACTTAAAATTTTGTGCCTTTCGATTTTATTTATTTCCGGCGAATCCATAGGAGGGCAAAATCGTGTAAGAAGTTATTTTAATTGCCAACGATTCAATTTAACAGTACATGTGCACATTTCAAGCCAAAATCCTAATTAACTCGGAATTTCAAAATTTGAGGTTATCTTTAAATTCTTGGTTTCAATGTTTTTAAAGTTGTGTGTACATGAATTTTCTTCAGCCTGAGCTATGCATAGTGGTCAAAATGGTCTGGTCTGGTCCTGATTTCATAGTCTGGTCTGGTCCAACCCCAACGAACCAGATCAGATGGTCAGGTGCTGCCGTCGGACCAGACCAGACCAGACCAGACCATTTCGGACCAGGAAATCTCCACGAAAAACAAAACCTTGGACATGTGACTTTTTTGAAATTTGTTGGGCGCGGAATTTATAAAAACAAATATTGTGTAAATTAAAAATAGTTAATAAAAAAATGTGTTATTTAATAATATATATATTACATACATAAAATTAATTGAAAAAGTAGTGCAAGTGTAGAAAAAAATTATCGAACTCAATGATTTTTTTTAAAATGATTTTTGGCCAAGCTTGTCTTTCAACGCCAGGAACTGATCACCATTAGGGAATGATTCCTTCTAGGCGTGTCCCTAGTCACCATAGCCTTTTCAAAAAAAAAAGCAAATAGAACATTTTGAAATTTTTTAAATCATGCGAATAGAAGATTTTTTAGTTTTCAAATACAAGGAGATAAAACGTTTTGAATTACAAAAACAATTAAATCGAACTTTTAGCACCTTTACAAAAACATGCAAATAAAACATTCTACACTTAAAAAACTTGTAAAACATTTTGCACTTTTTATTACCATGTAATAGAACTTTTTGCACATTTTAATACACCTATTTAGAACATTTTGGATTTTTTACAAATATGTTAATAGGACATTAAAAAACATGTAAATATGACAGTTTGCACTTTTAAAAAACATCTAATTAAAACATTTTGGACATTTCAAAAATATGCAACTAGGAAATTTTACACATTTTAAAACATGTAAATGGAACATTTTGTACCTCAAAAATTTCCTAAGTTTTATTTTTACCCAATTTTGTGTTTTGGAATTAACCGCGCTTTGATTATTTTTGAAGCACACTATAGTAGCCTACATGTGCAAAAAAATGTAGGCTTGTAAGTTTCCACAAAAAAGTTACGCGAGCCAAAAATTAAATTTTTTGAATTTGACAAAAATTTCCCAAGTTTTTTTTTACCCAATTTTATGTTTTCAAATCAACCGCGCTTTGATAGTTTTCAAAGCACACTTTAGTGGCCTACATCTGCAAAAAATTGTAGGCTTGTTCATTATTAGAAAAAAGTTACGCGAGCGAAAAAGAAAATTTTTTGAATTTGACAAAAATTTCCTAAGTTTTATTTTTACCCAATTTTGTGTTTTGGAATCAACCGCGCTTTGATGGTTTTTGAAGCACACTATAGTAGCCTACATGTGCAAAAAAATGTAGGCTTGTAAGTTTTCACAAAAAAGTTACGCGAGCCAAAAATTAAATTTTTTGAATTTGACAAAAATTTCCCAAGTTTTTTTTTACCCAATTTTATGTTTTGGAATCAACCGCGCTTTGATAGTTTTCAAAGCACACTATAGTGGCCTACATCTGCAAAAAATTGTAGACTTGTTCATTATTACAAAAAAGTTACGCGAGCGAAAAAGAAAATTTTTTGAATTCGAAAAAAATTTCCTAAGTTTTATTTTTACCTGATTTTATGTTTCGGAATCAACCGCGCTTTGATGGTTTTTGAAGCACACTATAGTGGCCTACATCTGAAAAAAATTGTAGACTTGTTCATCATTACAAAAAAGTTACGCGAGCGAAAAAGAAAATTTTTTGAATTCGAAAAAAATTTCCTAAGTTTTATTTTTACCCGATTTTATGTTTTGGAATCAACCGCGCTTTGATGGTTTTTGAAGCACACTTTAGTGGCCTACATGTGCAAAAAATTGTAGGCTTGTTCATTATTAGAAAAAAGTTACGCGAGCGAAAAAGAAAATTTTTTGAATTTGACAAAAATTTCCTAAGTTTTATTTTTACCTGATTTTATGTTTCGGAATCAACCGCGCTTTGATGGTTTTTGAAGCACACTTTAGTGGCCTACATCTGCAAAAAATTGTAGGCTTGTTCATTATTAGAAAAAAGTTACGCGAGCGAAAAAGAAAATTTTTTGAATTTGACAAAAATTTCCTAAGTTTTATTTTTACCCAATTTTGTGTTTTGAAATCAACCGCGCTTTGATGGTTTTTGAAGCACACTATAGTAGCCTACATGTGCAAAAAAATGTAGGCTTGTAAGTTTTCACAAAAAAGTTACGCGAGCCAAAAATTAAATTTTTTGAATTTGACAAAAATTTCCCAAGTTTTTTTTTACCCAATTTTATGTTTTGGAATCAACCGCGCTTTGATAGTTTTCAAAGCACACTATAGTGGCCTACATCTGCAAAAAATTGTAGACTTGTTCATTATTACAAAAAAGTTACGCGAGCGAAAAAGAAAATTTTTGAATTCGAAAAAAATTTCCTAAGTTTTATTTTTACCTGATTTTATGTTTCGGAATCAACCGCGCTTTGATGGTTTTTGAAGCACACTTTAGTGGCCTACATCTGCAAAAAATTGTAGGCTTGTTCATTATTACAAAAAAGTTACGCGAGCGAAAAAGAAACTTTTGAATTCGAAAAAAATTTCCTAAGTTTTATTTTTACCCGATTTTATGTTTTGGAATCAACCGCGCTTTGATGGTTTTTGAAGCACACTTTAGTGGCCTACATGTGCAAAAAATTGTAGGCTTGTTTATTATTAGAAAAAAGTTACGCGAGCGAAAAAGAAAATTTTTTGAATTTGACAAAAATTTCCTAAGTTTTATTTTTACCCAATTTTGTGTTTTGGAATTAACCGCGCTTTGATGGTTTTTGAAGCACACTATAGTAGCCTACATGTGCAAAAAAATGTAGGCTTGTAAGGTTTCACAAAAAAGTTACGCGAGCCAAAAATTAAATGTTTTGAATTTGACAAAAATTTCCTAAGTTTTTTTTAACCAATTTTATGTTTTTAAATCAACCGCGCTTTGATAGTTTTCGAAGCACACTATAGTGATCTACATCTGCAAAACATTTTAGGCTTTTAACGCATAGTATAGTTATAGTTAAGTGCTAAAATATTTCTCTGTGTAGGAATTACTGTTTTCCGGTTTTTGTTTTGTTGCATGTAATTTCTGCTGGACACAAAGAACCTGTGTACGACGGTTTTGGGTGCAGGTTTAAAGTTCATGCAGACCTGCACTAGAAGGCGTTTTACCTACAGTTATTCATGGTTGGGCCGGAACTTGGACCCTGACCCACTTGCAGGTTTAAAAAAATATGGTGAACCAGGGTGCTCCAAAATAATTGGGTTCCATGAAGTGTCCCGACCCAGACCTGGATTGACCTTGGTCTCACCCAAACCTGATTTGATCTTTACACTTTTGCATCACATACGTACATGTGCATACCTTAATTTAATGTTATATTACATGTAAATGTTAAGCTTCAGTGGGTCGAGGGGGTGGTAGTTGTCAAATTTAACTCTTGGTGACTTACCTTGCTCTCTTAAAGGAAATGTTATGGAGCATCTAACTCGAAATAAAACAAAAAAGCTCGTAGTTTGCACTCAACACACGCTGCAAAAAAACCCTTATTCATGTGTACATTGAAATCCCCACCCAATCAAAACTATAAACTATACTATACTAGTTTTAATTCTGAAGCCCTGTGTTACGACTTATCCCTTTAAATACCCCTGAGGGATTTTTTGAGGGTGGGGTGACCAAAAATTTAAAATAAGTAATGTTTTAAGCTACAAAAAATCAAAAATTTTGGGACGTCATTGATGGGTGGCCCTACTATCTTCCTTCGCCACCCCCACCCCTTACCCATCGAGGGGTAATTGTTGGTGGGGGGAGCATTAGGTAGAAGTTATTAAAGCGTTAAGCTTATAAAATATTTGATTTTTCTTGGAATTCTTACTAGATTTAATTCTAAAGCTCCCCCTTCCCTGTGGGGGGAATTTATGGGTGGGGGGTGCAATTAACGAAGTTTACAAATGGTTTTAGCTAAAAAATTTGAAATTTTTGGGACGTCATTTGTGGGTGGCCCCATATTCTATACCGCAGCCATACCGCAGCTGTACCACGGTATAACTTTACGCACATGCTTTCGGCTTCTTCTATTTTAACTTGTTGCATGTACTCAAGTTTGTACGGGATTGTCCACAAATAACTTTATTGGTAGGGTCAATGGGTCTTGGCTGCTGATGACATCCCATGTTAAAGATAGCTATTCACGCAATGGTTAAGCTGATGACAGGGCAGGGGTCACAGGGTCCTAAAAATTTTTAGTTTCAATGACGTCACTTTTGGACAATCCCTAACATACTGGGAAGCGTGCTCATATTGCGTAAGTCGAAAATCCTCGATTTTATGACACCCCCGCCCTCCTTAGAGACGTCTTATTCGTACAAATCCTAATGTATTGGCAGAGCGTATCAATTTGAATGGAAAGAAATGAATCAAATTGATACGCTCTGGTATTGGTAAAATGTTTCGTTTCCTGGGGCCACCTCCTAGTAATAAAGTTATTTTAGAAGCTTCCTTGAAGCACGTAGCTACATAATTTTAAACATTTTTAGGCTGTCCCAGGGAGCGTGCAACAATTACGTGGTACGTTGAGGGGGGGTAGGGTTTCTAGTTGCCTATCTTTTTACATGGGCGTACAAACCAAAACACTGCAATATACAATTTACATACTTTATTACAAGGAAAGGTCGCGACATGGGCGTCGATTTTCAACTTAAGATCATATGCGTTAGATACTTAGACCTATGGCATTAAGCAATCGCACCACTAATCACTCCTAATGGATATATCAGTAGCTACCTTGAAAAAACTACCGGTCTTTAAAATTGTTTAAATTGTTTAAATTTTTTAAAATTGTCATTGATAGTGATGTAGCTTATAGTCCCAACTACTGATATTTTTACTTTCAGACTTTCAGCTCCGTTCCTTAAAAACTCTGGCTATGTAAAATTAAGAAAGTTTTGATCACTTTTTCAAACTATGTATACCACCTATAGGAAGCTATATTCTTTCTCTATAAAATCAAAATTGATCACCTTCTAGGGCAATTTGAATTTTGAGATTTTTCGATCTTTTTCTTGCAAACTTTAATTTTAGACACAGATTATTTTTAAGTAGATACAGAATTAACAGACATGACAATCATTTGCTTAAAAGCGACAGGTTCATGAAGTTTTGAAAAAATGAAGGAACCCAATCGCCATTAGGACGGACCCTCCTACCTCATTTTTGAAAATGCATAATAATATTCTGCTTGCTTATCCTGCATTGCTCTGCATTCCTGCTAAATCCACTATTACTACTGTACTACTATATACTCTATTAACAAAAAAAATCAAAATGGTTGTTACTTGTCCCGATTTTATTTTTGAAAAATGGTAAAAATGGTTTGGGTTTCTAAATACATAATTCTTCATCAGTAACAATTAATTATAGATAACGAGGATGGGAGAAATGAAATATTTATGTAATAACTTCAGTCTGGATTTTTTTCGAATAGGTATGTATAACATTATACGATTCTATTGCGAAGTACATTCTTTACAGTTTTAGTAACGAAAAAGTATGATTATTAAAAATAATATCACAATCAATACGGTATATGGGACATGGGGCTTATATAATATGGCTCAGTACTTGTTGGTTCCCAATGAAATCAATTCTAAAAGACATCTCAATTGTGAGCTCCTCAATGTCACCTCCATGAGTCGAAGATGTAATCAAAACCGCAAGGAATGAAATAACTATATTTTTTAGTTTCTAATCATCATAAAACACCTGTACATACTAGATATTATAATGTTGATAAGTTATTATCTTCAAGCCCTCAACTTTCAGAAGGATCGTTCCCACTAGTTATTTTTTGTATGTGGAGTAAAACAAGTTCAAAATTCAAAACATAATCATACACCAAGGGTCATACCACGTTGAAAGCACCAGTTCTCGTCCGATCACTGAAGTAGAGCAACGTCGGGCCCGGTTAGTACTTGGATGGGTGACCGCCTGGGAACCCCGGGTGAACTTGGCGTCTCATTTTTTGTAGTTTTTGAACTTCTTTTGCCATCCAATTCTTTTGGCTAAAATATTTTAACTCTTTCAAATATTTTATACCTAATTATGTTTAATGCCACAGCTGTACTAAAATTCTCGAGAGGTAGACCTTTCTGAATGCCTCACATGATTACATTTTTTGACATAGCAGTATGACTTATATAAGTACACAATAAATGACCTATCCATATTTATCTTTTAAATTGGAATTTCTTACAAACCCTAAAAGAATTATTTAACATGTGCTAAAATTAAAAAGAATGTACCGCAAACCACTTAAGGTAAAATATCAGTGAAAGGTATTAAATGAGCCTGTTCAGTTAAATATACAACCTAGTCCAATCCCATCATAGTATGTATATGAAACAGTTGTGTACACGTATAGAAAATCAGTTGTGTACATACTAATACTCCAGTCAGTGACATTGCCACCGCAAATAATCATCTACACTTTGCAAATTACTGCTGAAGAAAAAAGTGCTAAAATCAACACTTGATTGTGAATTATGTACTATGTATTTCTTTTCTTGATAGCAATCAAGAAAAGAAATACAAATCGTGTCCAGTCGCCTCCCCGTCGCCTGTCTCCCTCACGCCTATATATATGTTATGTAACCAATATAGAAACATGGCAGGTCAAAAAACTTGTAATAATTCTATTGAAAGACATTCGATCGACGCTTGAACAAAGGAGCCATAACTTAAGGGTTCACCCAACTTCCATTTAGACAAATCTCTTAATGCAAATAAAGGATTTTCAATTTCAATACATTCAATGTTAATTTTTGTAAATGAAGTTTCATGTCTTACTATTGTGCATACACTACTATATTTACAAGTGTAAATACTGTGCAGAGCTATGTACATTAAATTAAATATATGTGTTCTAATAAAAGAAGCTTTGCACTATAACAATAGATTTTTTTTGCGAGACTTAAGAAAGTTTAAAAAAAAGTTGGAAAAGTAATCACAGAGGTACAGTAATAAAAAGTGTTCGTAAATAGTTATACCAGTACCATAGCTGTGCACAGATATATGGATGGTAGTACTATATGCTCAAGTTATTGACACCGACAGACAGAGCAGTCAGTGACAGGGACTCGTGACTCTTTACCCTTGAAATCAAGTCTTTTTTTGCCTCTCCTTTTACACTTATAAACGTCTGTAAACCAGTCTTCATATTATTATATAATAAATAGTTCATCTATCGTTTATTAATCGAAGAGCGAAATATACAAAGCATGCTATCGGCACTTTTCAAAACTTGTATACTTACTTTAGTTACACTTACACTATGTATATGTTCAAAGATGTTCTAACTAGTAAATTAACTTTCATAAGCATGTAACTGCACCTGAAAGCAGCACTACAGAAACTAAGGTTTTGTAAATGGAAATTATTAATTTAAAAAAAAATATTTTAAACCTTGCTTTCTCGAAAACAGCCAAAATGTCTAATTACCACTCGTCTTCACATACGATAAAAAACTGAAAAATATTCTAATATTGTAGAATTTGAAAATTCTAGAAAACAAAACGTGGGACCTATCTTCTGATATAGACAAAAAAATAGGCATGTAGATTGTAGGCATACAATTTAAAGTGAAAATGGGCAAGTAGGCAAATTCAAAAGTGTAAGCGATAGAGTATAGGCTATATAGATTAGGGATCGAAATAAGTCACACTGGCAAGCGGAATAAATTTAATAGGCATTTGATGCTTTTTTTTGTATCATGAAATTTTTAATAATTTAAATATTATTTAACTGTAGTTATTATTTATCGCATCTAGAATCTAGATAGTAATTTACACGTTGGAAAAATGTTAATTTAATTCATAAAAATAGACTATTTTACAATTGCAAAATCGAATATTTCAGTATTGAGATAAAAAGAAGATAGAAGTAGATAGAATTTTTTTACATCACAGCATATGCACCACCTTTCTATTTTGCACCTCATCTAACGAGAAGATCAGAAGGAGATCATTACCAGCAGTTTTTTTTATATTCATTTATATATATAATATATGTATTTACACTCCAAGTCCTAAATCAAAGTTCATAGACTACAGCAACAAAAACAGTAGGGTAGATGCGTGTAATTGTGATCGGTCCGGTAATTGTGATCGCTCAGTTTTTAACAGGAAAACATTAACACTGACAGTATATGACTTTCTTACATCAAAGATTAGCTCTAGTTCTTCCGTGCTGTAAATACTTTTAAAATAGTCGCTAACGTTTTCCTGTTAAAAACTAAGCGATCACAATTACCGGACCGATCACAATTAGAAGACTATACCCTACATAAAAAATGCAATGTAATGCAAATTGGTTGTTGCTGAGTCCTGCACTACTGGGACTATGGTCAAGCTGCTCATACTTTCAGTTTCAATGTCAAAGTCAGCTGAACACTTGGCCAGTCCACAACCACACAACATTTTCCCTAAAAACAGTCTTCGTCAAACGCAACTCAGTGTCAGGTGTGAGGAGCCAGTAGTCATATAAAAATTTTAAAAAATGAAGACTAGTTTTATTTTATTTTTGACTCTGGTCATTCTTAATTTAGATTTTACAAAATCCAAGCCTCATCATACTTCTACTCAATCAAAAGAATATGTAACCGTTCCACTGAATTATTTCCAATCCTTCAGCTCCTTCACACAACGGCAACTCACTGCCCCATCATATGTCAGCTCAATTCTGAGTCAAAGGCAGCCCAGAGTCACTGGAGTTTCGTCCAACTCATTCAGTCTGGGGCTACTCTACGCGACTCTTAGTGAGAAATCCTTTGATATTGAAACTCAAGATATTTTCAAGACACTTGAGCCACCCGCAAAGGCTAAGGCTATTGACGTCTACTCAAAAATCAATTATTATTTCAACCAGGTAGGTACTCAGATAATTAATTCAAAATTAATCGAATATTTTTTGGCAAAAGTAATAAATATAAGACTCGAGAAAATCATTAGCCGTCCACCCGATGTGTAGTAATTGCCGTAGTAACGTAGTAAAAAAGTAACTACAGTGGAAAATAGCTGTGGAGTAGTAACTTTGGTAAAATTCAAGTTTACTTTTTTCAGACCTTTGTGATAGAAAAGAAAAATGGTCCGCATTTTCTCTGATAAAACAATCCGCGTTGTATTAAAACTACGGATGTGTTTTGTATTAGATATACGCATTATGTTAAAGCAAAGCAAACCCCCTCGTTTTAGTGACTCACGTAGTATTAGAGAAAATGCGCTAAGTTTTATTACTTAAGCATCAATCCGGAATATAATCCGCACTGATTTAATACTTTTTCGCATTGCAGGGGGATGCTAATACACACTCAACAAGCGCTTTGTTTACTGCCACGGACGTCCCACAGAGTGAAGGACTTGTAAAACTGGGATTATACACAGAAAATGTTGGACCCCTTGAAAATTCGTCCCGAGTTGCTCAAAAGATTAACGCATATGTTGCAAATCATACCGACAATTTAATTGTGGATCAACTTTTACCAACCCAAGGTAAAGTTTAAGATTCTAAAAGGCTATGTTATGTATATATGAATGAGTAAAATGGAACCATTTATTATATAGTAATTTCGAAAGACTGATTTTGCTATACACCTATAGTGAGTGAAGAATTAAAATGGCCTATTTATATGCAAAAGCTAGAATTAAAATGAGCTGTGTCGAACATACTTTAAATGAGATTGATACTTATAATGTTAGGCACGAATTTTTGAAATGTGCAAAATGTTTTGTTTGCATGTTTTTGAAAAGTGCAAAATGGTCTAGTTACATGTTTTTGAAAAGTGCAAAATGTTCTATTTACAGATTTTTGAAAAGTGCAATATGTTTTATTTACCTACGTATTTTTGAAAGCTGTCAAATGTTGTATTTATGTTTTTGAAAAGTTCAAAATGTTCCATTTACATGTTTTTAAAAAATACAGAATGCTACACCTAAACATTTGTGAAAAATGCAAAATGTTCTATTTACATATTTTTGAAAGCTGTCAAATTTTCTATTTACACATTTTTGAAAGCTGTCAAATGTAGATCAAAGTATTTCGAAATATTTTTGCATAGATAGTGAATTTATTTCTTGGCTGAAAATCGATACGGACAATTTTTACTCTTCAACTGTTCACAGACGATTGTGTATGAGTAATTCAATTTTGTAATTTTTAAGGTATTATCGTAATTTCGTTATTTATCATCCTTTTTATTGTTTTTTTAGATGTGCCGTTCTACAGCTCCACAGCCGGCGTCCTCGTCAACACTCTGTCTGCCCAGTACAAATTCCGGACTCCCTTCACTCCAGGACCCAATATGGAATTCCGAGTCTCTCCTGAAGAAGCATTGTCTGTGGAAACACTGGAAGTTGCCTCCGTTCTCAAATACCACGAAGGACGTGAGACCGTTGTTGTTATTCCTTTGGAAAATTCAAAAAGATTAATTCTGGTCAAACCTGATAACTTTGAAGAATTTACAAGGACGTATCTGGACAATTTTGTTGAGTATATTAATACCATCTCAAGTCACCCTCTTTTGAAAATCCAATATTTTAAGGACAGAAATGTTCGAGTCCAAGTTCCAGTTTTGAACTTGACTTTGGCCAGGAAATTCTTACAGGAATATGAAGGAAAGAATAGTAAAACTGTAAGTGCATCGTCAGAATAAATTTTATTTTTTTACACAAATCATTTTTAGCAGCCAAAAAGATCCATTGCGATTACAATAATTTAATTTGACATTTTATACTTTACAGGAACGCAGCACATCAGCCATTTGCGATACAGCCACTGACCGAAAATATTTCCTTCAAACCCCCGTTGAGGTCTCTACCACAAAATTATCCGCCAAGTCAATTGATCTGGCTGTTGCTATCGGAGTTCAAATCGACGATGTTAAAGAATACAGACGAGTATTTGGGGGTGTGGATGCTAATCCAATTTCATCTAACAGTAATAATAATTCGAATTCCTTTATCTCCATCACTAGCGAAGCCCCTTCAGCCCGTCTTGAGCTCGATGGGAGTGATGGCGTTGCTGTGGCGGAGCCTGAGCCGGAAGCCGAAGCGGAGCCTCTTGCAGATGAAGCTGTTGCTGCTCCCATGACAGAAATCCCAATCCCAGAAGCATCAAAACCAAAACCAATCATCAGCAATAATAATTCAAATCAAAAGTCCAATATTGTTCAACCAAACACCGGGAAACTTCCTCAAGTCTCACAGGTTGTTAATGCCACTACTGAGGATGTGGATGTGTCAGTGGCAGAGCCTGAGCCGGAAGCCGGAGCGGAGGAACCCTCTTTAGAGCCGGTGCCGAAACTCGTATCTGAACCAGTTGTGGGGTCTCAAAAATTCGCTTCCAAACTCCGGTCCAATCTCGACACAGTCTATATGAATATTAACAAGGAAAAAGAACAATTAATCCCCGTCAGAATCCATTCTCCAGTCAATCCTGAAGATCCCATGCTTTTCTCCAGAGCGCTGGGAGATCAAGACGTCAATAACGTAAAAGGTGGCCAAAGCCAAAGCCAAAATGCCAAAAGTAAAGATCAAGTTCAAGATGCTGCTGCTGCTGCTGATGTAACCAAAGTAAAGACTACAGATGCGGATGAGGAGGAAAGTCAAATTAATGTCGTTTTTGACAGTCCATTTTACATGGGGATATTCGATGAAGGCTTAGGGATCTATTCATTCTTAGCAGTTCGATCTCCTTACGTATCCGCCCCTCATGTAGCTGCTACACGATCCTCTAGTGATTTCACAGAATATGAAAAACTTAACCGTTGGGTTTGTCTCGCACCCCCTGCACCCCCTGCACTCGTCGCTCCCTTACCTTTGACTACTGTCTAAATAAATATATGTTATTGAATTTGTAATTTATTCTGACTTATTATATTTGTATACCTGTATGTGGTGTATTTAATTTAATTAAGTATCCATAGGGCATAGTGGTGGAATGTCTTTGAATTTTTAGTCATAATTTACCTTTGTAGATCTACCGCTGCTGCGTCTACTTTATTGTGTAGGTAATAATTAGAAACCATTGCCCATAAAAGTAGATCCTATTAAAGTTGCTGAAAGTTGTTCGTTTGTTTGAATTCGAAACAAAAGTGTTGGTGTGATTAAATAAACTATTGTTATTTCTGCATTTTAAAACGAGTATGTTTTTGACTCATATTACTTACTAGTTAAAAATTATTCATTCAAACAAACTTTGCGTCAACTACAGTAAAGCGTGCCATATACTTTCATATGTGAATAATTCCAGCTTTCGATTTAGGACAACGTGACACTAATAATAATTCAATGCATACAATATATAATAACTAAAAATTGCACAAAATAGTACAAAATGCGTTATATATACAAAATGTGAGTTAGCTAACTTTATTAATTTATTTATAATGCATATTTAAAATATAGCTGAATGATAGTACGATCACAAAGTTTTGGTCAAAATTTATCTCAAATACCCATTAGTTTGTCAAATTTATTGAAAAATAATAGCACATCAACTCTGGTTTTAGGCATAATTTTGTATGAATTACAAGTTTCATTTCTATAGACCGTAAACTTTAAAAATTACATCAGCGCCGGGTCTCAAATATCAATATCAGCTTTATAGGCTCCAAAATATTTGGTACTTAAGTGCCCGCGGGTGCTTATTGCAACATTGACAGTACAAATAAATATAGGACAGTGAGAAAAACTTTATTAAGTCACTGTTGCACAATTGCAATAGCTTCACAGCTCAGTATACAAGACATGACTTTCTTAACTAGAATTTAAACATTTTAAAAGACATTTAACACGTTTTAATACATAAATCCTAAGTATATAAATGATAATTATGAATCCTAACTGATCCTCTAAGAGCATGCATTAAAATATCATCCACAACTGCGATAAAATTTTAAGATCGCTTAAGTGAGCGTCCAATCCTCGGCCTTCACGCGGATAGTAATCATGCGATAAACAGATATTTTCATCTTCAATACGTTGAACTAGTCCAACGGAGATCAAACCCATTTAGCGTAACGCTACTGTCAGATCTAAAGGTTAAGATGTAGGGATCATTACGTGGGACTTGAAGATTTGGGATTGTCTTCGAGGATGAGCTCGCTCCCGCCAACCTAAATGCACAATGCACAACAAGAATGTAAAAAATATATTAGTTTTCCATATGTAGATTATTAGGCTATTAAAAATGACGCAAAATCGAGAAACATTCTTATACATTTGTGCAAAATCCCATACAAAAATAAGACATTTAACAACTAGGTAACTGAAATAACAATATGGAGTACTTACTCCTCTCTTCTGCTCCACCGAAAGTCAGATCCAAATGTCCAAATGGACAGCGTGTCATACCCAGCTTCAGTGCTCCAATCATTAATAGTCAGTGCAGAGTTGGGGAAGGTTGGCTGGACGACGATGGCAGTTCTCTCATTGTTTTGATACTCTCCACTCAAAGGGTATCTCCGACTGCCGTTTGCACCCGTGAGGAAAATATTGTTAAATCGGTACGACTCCATCCAACTTGGGATGGTGGTAACCTCGTAGTCTGGGCTGGAAGTGGTCCTATCATCATTATTGTCAGGATACGTTTTTTGAAAGTCTAAATGAAATCCAGAGTTGGAACTGGCTCCTAACGACGACGACGCTCCTGGAAGGGACGGGGATGTCACAAAGTGAACAAAGGCAACAGGACTAGGAATCACGAGTGTCTGAGGGGTTGTTGAGGGTGTACTGTTACTGTAATGAATTTACATTTAATAATTTTACTACTTTAATTCGTCCCAAACAGAGCTGCAAAAGTACGAAAATAGTGTAGAAAAAATAAACTGTCAACTCAAATCAACTTACAATTTCTGCCAAATTGAAGAACTGGGCTCATAGTAATTAGCATCCCTAAAATATCCAACGGAAATGAAATTCCCACTATTTTGTTGAAATTGCACAGCTCTCAATGTGAGTGAAATGCTGGCTGTTTGTTGAGTAGTGGAAACGATCCAAACACATCCTTCGTTTCACTAAGTGTCTCTCCGGTTCCATACTTGTAAGCAATTGAGCCCGAGTCGGAATTTAGAGCTCCACCACAGCCAGTCAACGTATTCGGGCCTAAATAATAGCATCATACTAATTATTGTACTAATTGCAATAATACCCTAATTATTTTTCTAAAATCACCACGACGCTGTGATTAGTTACACTTACCACGGGATATTAATGGAGGAGGTGCTGGAGACGCTGGAGTTCCAGTTGTAACACTTCTTTGTGACCTGTTCTCAGTACTACTCGGGGTTAAAACGACTTTGTTGGAATCAACCGGATTTGGATAGGCACTCAACTGAGTCTGCAAAATATTCCCCACAGTTTCGTGAATGTCTCTTAATTGTTGCTCAACATTCCTGTAGGCCACCACGTATCGTTGAATATGGTGTCGGTTTCCATTTATTTGACCCTCCGCTTGAGTCAACTTATTTTCCAGAGCGTCATCTGCCTCTTTGTAGGCGGCAAGCGACTGGTACGATGAAGATGGGTCAGCTGATGTGCTGTACAAATGTGTCATGTTTTTATTGATAGATTCAAGGAAGGGAATGACTCGGTTGAGGAACTTAAGGGTCAGCTGGGTCTTCTGTCTGTACAAGTACAGCTGCATGGCTTGGATCGTCGCATTTGTATCGTCGAGCATCGCTACTGAGCTTTGTTCCTCCAGTGTTAAAGCACTTCCCGAGATTTCTTTGGGAGCTCCTGTGCTTGCGTCTATTTCGTGTTAAATAATATCAATAAATTCTTGAACCCTTAATAAATTCGTCATGTGCACTGAGCTTAATTTTCGGCAATAGTGAGAATAAAAGTGAAGCGTATACCTGTTACAGCTTTGCTGTAGTACCCATACCCATCTGTTGCTGTTTCACGTAAGTTAAATGAGTCAACGGATATTAAAGTGACGGCACCGATTAGCACCATGAGGATCAGTCTTATGGGCTTCCATATGAGAGACATTTTCTTGCTCTTTATCTTGTGTGTACGTGTCCAATGGTGAATGTAACTGTTGTATAATATCTGTACGACCTGGAAATTATATATTCAATGATGAACATTTATTTAATATTTTTAGTGTATTTTTCAGACCGCTGAATTAAGTAGTTCCCTATGTTGCCCCTGTGGTTAAGTTTAGTTAAGTTATTTTTAAAAATGTTCTACAACTAAAAGGAATATGATGGAGAAGTAAAATAAAACTATAACCTTTTGGGGCTCGCTGATTGCCTTCGGGACTGTGTAGGACCAGTGAGTGTTGGGGAATAGTGAAATTCATCCCCGCGACGACTGTTTTTATACATGGAAATGGAACCCCAAAATAAGTTTGACTCATTTAATCATTAAGCCATTTCATTATCGACTACTTACCACTCACAAATTCACTGGAAATCTACTTAATAATTATAATTTGTTGATAATGACAAAAAGTAAAGGTAAAAAATGTTTATTATGAAAAAGAAATAAAGGAGAGTAAATAAAAGTGAATTTAATCTCTAGATAATTACCGACCACTTCCTTTATGGAATTATTGGTCTTATCAATTATTATTGGAAATCAAACCGCAAAATGTGATCTTCTTACCGTTAATATTTGTCGTCCATTCCATTACCGACGACTTCCTTTGGAATAATTGGTTTCAAAATATGTAATTCTATGGAAATCGAACTCCAAAATGCGTTCGTCTTACCGTTGGAAATCGTCGTTCGTTTAATTATCAACAGTTTACAATTCTCAAGAAACTTATTAACTAATTTTCTTGTAAATATGATGACCTGTAACTGTAACACATACAGAATACACAAAAAAAACATGTTACATATTATATTTTTACTTAATAATATTGTTAATTATTAAGTGAAGAAAAGTATGTAGATTCAAAGAAGTATTAGGGATTGTCCATAAATGACGCCATCAAAAAATCACCATTTTTAGGACCCTTTGACCCCACTGTCGTGAGCTTAACCATTGAGAAAATTGCTACCTTTAACAAGAGATATCGTCATCAGTGGCCAGTGGCCAAGTAGACCCATTGACCCTACCGATTACATCATTTGTGGACAATCCCTTACTTATTATGATTGCATACATGCGAATTACTAATTGCATTGTAAGAGATACCGTAGGCTGTATGGCAAGCACTCTGCAAAATCTGTATCTTCTGTCATCTATGGAACGGCACATTTTTAAATGATTTACCACACGTCATTGCAGGTGCCCCTATATGTGGCTTCATTAAAATAGTCCTTATACTTAACTAGTTTCATTAGTCCATTTAGTGTTCCATTGTCACTTTCGGGAAAACAATCGTTCTAAGGGGAAAAGGGGATATCTTCCACAGAATATAACTATAGTCATATTCAACAAAATGGTATGTAATTTGAAATAAAAACGCGGTTATGTATGACACATTTGAAAAATATTCAAAATATTTTAATTTCGTAGCAGAATTTGCAAAAAATAACTTTCATAATAACATGACCAAATAGCATGTGAACCAGGAATGCAATAATATAAAATAAATAATTAGGTACTCTTGATATACTATAAGATAGCCATTAGATATATTTAATTAAGTAAAAGGATAAACTGCGACGTGTGTGTAGTATATAATGGAAAGGGGTTGGAAAGAATTTACTCCACATGATTTATTATTAGTTCCGTATAATGTCACTGTCAAGGTTAATTTTACATTAAAATTAATTTATTTGTCTTTATATGTTCCCCTAATTTAAATTGAGCCTATACGACGACGTAAGTAAGTAGCATTTACTTTCATGGGAATACATAATGTAATATATATTTTCTTTGTATTTAATTTCAAGTTTAATTGTACTCCGTATGTTATTTTCAACCTCAATATCCTATACATAATTTGTGCTTTAAAAAATGGTGAGAAATATTCACATAAGTAGATTGTATCTTTTTTTGTATAATAGCTTATTCGGACTTGACCTGTTAACAACCCCGTATATCACCACATATGTAGAGAGAGATACGCTACAGTGTATCTTTTTTTAGCTAGATTTTTAGTTACGAATTAAATCACTACTTTTAATTACTACTCAGACTGGTTTGGTTTTGGCAAAACCCATAATTTAATCACTCGAAATTACACGACTATGTTATTTTTACTTCATCAAGTTGTCAGCTGTACGGGAAGGGAGTATAAGAGTCTACAACGTATAAGATTGCGTAATAAAAATAAAACATCAAATTTTTCTGGTCAATCCTTTTTTTAGTTTCCTTAAAATGATATAGCTAATGAGGGAAAGCCGAGATAGACCTGTATAATTAGGGCCTTACTACGTCAAAACTGTCGGTCTTTGCGCCGAGTCAGATTTTAGAGTTAGATATTAAAATGTATTTATTTCTAATATAGACTATAATATAGCCTTGCAGTCCGCACTTGGCAACTTAACTGGTCAGTTCAGGTTCTGCTGTGGCTTCATCCTAAATTGTGTATTAAATAAAAAATTGAACAAATGAAAAATTTATCTCAAAAAATACTAAAAATCACGTCAACAACAACATCATGGAACGAACTAAAGAAATAGATAGAAAATTAGTTCAAAATAATATAAATCTGAGCAATAATAATATTATAGATTCTTCAGTGCAAAATTTAGATACAGATAGTTTAGTTAGTGGTTCTAGTGAGTCATCTGAGCCGAGAGTGTATAAAATAAATTGGTGGCACGTCGCCATTGTTTTAATTTTCCATGCATTGGGCCTCAAAGGTCTCGTCATTCTACTGCGGGGAGAGTTTATGTGGAAAACGTTAATTTATGGTGAGGAAATTACTTAAAAATACTGGTTTAATTTTATCGGTAGTAATTTGTTTTATGTTATTCTACGTGCTACTATTGAGCTGTATTTTTGAAAATTGTAATAATTATTGGAATTAGTTGACTAGTGAGTGAAATAATTAATACTGAAATACGGGGAAAATGTAAATATTACAGCATATCTTCTGACATGGGTGGGGAATCTGGGAATGACCGTTGGAGCCCATCGCTATTGGTGCCATCGAGCTTTTAAGGCTAACTTGCCATTAAGAATGCTGCTTCTCCTCATGTTTACCGTGGCAGCACAGGTAATTCATTAGCGAAAATTTAAGGTTTCCGATGCGCGTTTTTTTCGTAGCAGGGACTAAATCAGTTTAAAGAGAAATAATGATGGTTAAGGTACGATGCGGCGTGATTTTGTGATATTTAGCTTCCAATCTGGTGGTGGGTTGCCATTCACCGTCTTCATCACAAATTTTCGGATACAGAGAAAGATCCTCACAATGCAACTCGTGGATTTCTCTTCTCACATTTTACTTGGATGTTTTATTTTGACTACGACCGTTTCAAGCAAGATTTAAAACCCATTGATATGTCCGATATTGAAAATGATCCAATTCTCATGCTACAGAACAGGTATAAGTTATATAATACGTAGATCTACTCCTTCTTTCTAATGTGTTATTAATAACATTTTTATAATGCCTCAATAATAATAAATTATTGTAGAGTTTTATTAATTTTATTAATTTTTTATTGTACAATTTTAAAGATACTTTGTGATATGGTCGTATATATTTTCCTTCGCTATTCCGCAACTCATTCCCTACTACTGTTGGGGAGAAAGTTTGTCTGCTACGATTTTCTTATCAACACACTTGAGACACTTGTACACGCTTCATGCCTCTTTCTCAATTAATAGCTTTGCACATTTGTTTGGGACGAGGCCGTATGACAAGTAAAAGCAATTGATTTTTGAATTACGAATATTATGTGTATACTATACTGTATAGTATAGCACAAAGTTGTAATTTTTAGTGTTAATTTAATAATGAAGTTTAACAAAGATATAGGTTAATATTTTCTTTTTCTTGTATTATTTCAGATCCATTGGACCATCAGAGAATAAATGGGTCACATTTTTCATTTTAGGAGAAGCATGGCACAATTTCCATCATGTCTTTCCATGGGACTACAGAACATCTGAGTATGGATTCTACAAATTTAATCCATCCGCCGCTTTCATCGATATATTTGCAAGACTTGGATGGGCTTGGGATCTTAAAACAGTGTCTCAAAAAACTATTGACCGGAGAGTTTTTAGAACCGGGGATGGTTCCTATGTTAAATATGGCCATGCGGGTTGAGATATAATTTTATAGTTATAAATAATCTATTAAATTAAATTAATTCCATATTGCGACGTTATTAATTTTATTTACACCATTTTGTGTGTATTCATATAGCTAGAAGCAAACGTTTGTATGATCGGACTGTGTATTTTTTATACTATATGCAATAAAACGATGCATTTCAAAATCCGTTAGAGGTAGTTTAAAAAAGTTTTAGGCTCCTGTCTGTCCAACAAGCCATTCCAGCCAGTTCAAGAATAAATTAAAGCCTAAGCCAATATGAAGAAGTTTTATAACAATGCGGTTTTAAAGAAATAACTGCATATGAATTGCTCTTTATACGAATTTGGAAATTTCCACAAGGGTCACCATGCAGAAACTGGACATAAGTATAGTTTATATAGTATGTAATATATAGTGAAATGCTTGCAAACATTATGAAAAAACATGGTCGCTATGGCAGCTATCCTTAAAAAGCCAGATTTAAATTTCTACCATATAAAGCCCAATGTCCAGTCCACCCGTATTAAAATATTAACACTAAAAGACTGTTACTGTTACTGCTAGAGCCCAAGAAACAATTAATTAAAATATGAAATTAAAATCATAATTAATTATCCCTTGATATTCATAAATCACGATAAAATTAATAAAATTAATGAACAGGCTGCCCTTTAGCAGTCTCGTATATTCGGAACTTCAATTTAATTTAATTATCATTTCGAAATAAAATAAAATGCTTTCACACCATGGACAACCAATGCAATGTACGGTCCAAGTTTTTAAGAGCTTTGCCAGCGCCAGCCGTAATTACATATAGTTATACTGCATATCATTTTTATCGTATTTTATATCAGGGGTACACCCGACTGCTCTCAATGCCTCTCAAATACTCTCAACGCTAAATTTCTCAAATTGTTACCATAGATACGGCACTCTCAGCAGAGTTGAGAGAGATAGCGGATTCAACAATGTTTAGTGAGATTTGAAAGGCAAGTAAAGCAGTCAATCTCAAACTGACATAGCTTTTTATTATTGAAATTACTATTAGTCGGGTGCAAAGATTTCAGATTTATCGAGGATAAAATCTCAATCCGTAGCTGTGGTAATAATTTGAGAAATTTAGCGCTGAGAGTATTTGAGAGGCATTGAGAGCAGTCGGGTGTACCCCTATCGTTTTTATTCAGTTGCCAAATTATTTATCACATTGATTTAATGGTTTTCGTTAATGGAAAGCATATATAATTATTATCATTATTCACGCTAATCCATAATGACCTGTGTAACTACACTAGAAAGATTTGGGATTGGAATTGGATTCCATTGCGATTTGAGTCAGATTTGGCCCTTTACTTCAGATTTCACTTTGGAATTGGATTCGGATTTCTCAAAATCCTAAATCGTAAGATTTTGTGAAATCTGAAAGCCATTTATTTATACTCCAAATGAGATTTGGAATTTGATTTGGATTTGGGAAATCGTAATATTTCGTTGCAGTATCTAAATTATATCCCAATATTCCATGTTGGGGAGTGCTTGTTTTGGGAGATCTTGCCAAAATTTCACTATGTTGTTTCTACAGTCACAGTGTATTTTACTTCTACTAGTAGAAGCTTGTATCCATCATAAAATGCATTAAACAACTATAAATATAATTATTGTGTGTGTATTTGATAAATAAGATAAATAAGATGAAGTTTGAACTGTAACTCAATATGTATCACAAATGACTGGCTCAATCTTATAAATTACAACAACTAACTGGCAAATTTACTCAACACAAACACTGCAGTTACATAGTTAATTCTTGCAGATTTTAATTTTGTTGTACATTCGACTATGCTTTACATAAAACATCGTCGGTGAAGGATAAAATCCGGTTCCTTCGGTAAAATTATTGATAGAAGGAAACGGATTTGCTTGTAGCAAAATTTGGAAGAAAACGGATTTGATCCTTCACCGACGATATCTAAATAACATAATATCATATTTTTTCCAGTTCATAATTGGCCTCGGCCCTTACAAAGCATCATTTTTTACGTTATATTTTGTGTGTATGTACAAAAGAGATTAATCCTTGTTTGTTTAGTAAGTTATTTGTTTCATATGTTCATATAAGGTAATTAAATAAGTTTAATTAAGTAGAGTTCAATTTTGTGTCAAAAATAAAAATAGTCTGCCCTAAAAAGATTCTACATTTTCGATTTTCGACTTAATTTTTAACGACTATTTGTCGCCAGCAAAGGAAATACTCGTCCAAAATGTCTACAGTCTACCGACTAAATTCCTTTGTCGAATATAAAGACTATCTACGTAATAAATGTATGAAATTATATTTTACCAGAAGATGTCTTCAGTTCAAGTTCAAATACCGGTCTACGAAATGTCTTCGTCAAAATTCCCCGCGAGGCTCGAAGTTAGCCAGACCTGGCGTCAGTCGTGCAGTGGTGCAGTAGTGCAGTTGCCCATAGCAGCAGTTTCAAATTTTGATATGTTACATTTGAAAACATGTACATACATGGGCTGGGAGTTTGGGAGTATAAAAGTTACATTTTTATATCAGCTCGGTTTCTTCTGGCAGCAAATGTAGGGAAAATCAACTATTCAAGCTCACATAATGTAAGCCAGATTTAGACCAACAAAAGCTATAGTAGGGGAGTGCGTATGTGTGATCGGGTTCATTTTTTTTCAACTTTGAAAATCTGTAACTTTTTTTGTACTTCCTCCAAATTCACTGTTTATGTATTTAAATACTAGCCAGTTCATTCTCTATGTACCCTTAAAATATCAAACCGATAAACTGAAAATTCGAAGACTTATACCGAATTGTATGAAATATCTTCGATAATTTCTGATATTACAAAAATGCTGTTTATGTGATCACCGTGTCCCAAAATGTGATCATGTTAAAATTGCATTAATATTACAGTGAAAGTTAGTGCCTTTTATGTGATCACTCTAGAAAACTTTCAGATAAGATGGAAAATGAAAGATAATGCGATATTAGGTTCCATTTATGAGAGTTTAAATAACAAAACATGCGTAAACTACAAAATCACATGTTTTGGGGTGGTCTGCAAATGGCGTCACAAAATTAATGACATTTTGTCCAACCACTATTTTATCATTTTAGGGGTTGCCCATAAATGATGTCATCGAAATATCTCCATTTCTACGACCCTATGATTACCCTGTCATCAACCGAACCATTGTGTAGAATAGATGGATATCTTTAACATACGTTGTCATCAAGATCCTAGCTGACCCACTAACCGTACCCCTGACATCATTTACGGATGATCTCTTACCATTGAGTAAGCGACTATTTTAAAATGGAATGTCATCAGTCATCAATATCTGGCTAGACCAGCTGACCCGAACGATGACATTCTTTAAGGACGATTTTTAAGGGGTTACCCATAAATGATGTCAAAATCTTGGTGGGTAAAAATAAAATAAACGATAATTCGGCATCTGTAACATGTGATAACAGCAATTGCGTAAATGATCGAGGAATTCCTGAACTAGTGGATTTATCTTGAGCTACACACCACAATAATGCTAACGATACACTGAATTTTAATACCCACCCATTTTCTAATTTACAAAAAATCAAAATTTGCTGTAAGGGATGGTTCATAAATAATGTCACCCAAATTAAAACTTTATTAGGACATAACCCATTCACCTCTATGTCATGATTGTCATGACATCAACATTACTTAAACCGCTATATGTAATATGTCTTCAAAATCTGACTGGACCCACACCCATCCGGACGACATCATTTATGGACGATCCCTAATGATGTAAAACAGCATTGTCAACTTATTTTAATAAGCTGTTTGATAAACTGAGTTGATTCGATGCTTTTAGCCATCTGCAGCTCTGATCACATTTAGAGCTCATAGAATGATCACATTATAGCACAACTCCCGGATTTGACACTTTGACCTTTCATCTATTTTAGTGGGAACTCTCCGTACGAAAATCTCAAACAGTATTTTCAACTAGTTGGTAATGAATGTATCAATCACGTTGCACACGTTGTTTAATTCTAAAATGTACAACACTAGAAATTTTGAAATTTGAAAACTCGGAAAAAAATTCGGAATACGAGTTATTCTGATATTCGGACTTCGACGATTTTACTCTGCCCAGGTTTTCAAAGTTTCGCACCCTAAATTATACTGTCGTTAGTTAAGAGTACAAGCTATCATTACCGGCTAGTAAAGGATTTCTGATGCAGCTTGTGCTTTAGCACCAGCCACTGATCACACTTAAGGCATGATCACATATACGCACTCTACTGCTATGTATATCGCAGGATCTAATAAAAACTAGTATTGTGATTATTTCCTTGAAATTACTTTGCTTCAGCTCTGATATAAAAATTCAGCATTTCATAATTTTTTTCAGCAATAAAAACACCATTATTTGTGTATAAAAAACTTCCAATTGGTCTCGCAACGTTTAACGCGGCGGTGGATCCAGAAATTTTTATTGGGTGGAGGCTAACAATATTAAATTAAGTGGCCATTTTAGAAAATTGCAGTTCCTATTTCCACAATGCTAAAAACGTTTCTTCGATTTTATGCCTTTGAAGGGTCGCGGCTGCGGCTAGAGATAACCCGTCCAACACGGCTCGTTATCTTAGACATTTTAAACATAACTACATTAGTTGTTCCAGCGACATTTATTTTGGTAGACGACAATACGTCTATTAAAATTTACGTACAAACCCCAACTATGTATTTACATCTGCCGGCACTTAGACTAGTGGGACAATTATTCGAAAGTGAATTAATTACTTCAAGCGTACAAAAATTAACATAATATTCCATGGCATAAAAATACTTTAGTTTCATGTCTCTGCGGAATTACACAATAAAATAAAGCGAATAACAAGTACGAGAAATAAAGGAATAGTAATCACACAAGAACAAATAATGGGGTGTACCCAGTATTTAAAACAACTAATTACCAAACACAGTAGGAGGTAAATATTCTTATAATTCAAATATGTTTACATGATGAGAATATCTCAAAATACAAAGTAAAAGTTGCAGAAAAATAAACAAATTGGTGCACTACTATTATATTTAAATTCACAAAATAAATTCGATACAAGTTAAATTTTAAATACAAAAATACCTATGTGTATTATAGTATCTAATTCCAGCTGCGAGTAATGCGAGTAATTGCCGTAATCAAAAATTATTTAGAACCTAATCAATTTAAACATATTCCTTGCAGAAATATATTTGTATATGAAAATCTATCGATCTCATCCTTCCTACCTCGATATTCTTTCCTTAAACTGTGCTTTCAATAGTCCTGCGAAATTAATTTTAATTCACAATAACGAATCCTCGAATCGGCAAAAATCATAATCCTGGTATTATTAGTACCGTAAAACTACAAATAATTCCCAGGGAGACTTACATAAAACTTTACATCAGACACAAAATCCTTCCCATTTGATTGAATGTTAAAGAACCCTTGGAATTATTGGAGATCAGGGAATTATTTGGAGCGTTACTGTACTTACGTAATAAATTGCAATAGGTAACTCGTGTCAGCAGACCAGCTTCAGAATAATTAATAACTCGGCTTCAAAAATTAATTATTATTATTATTAATACGTCGTCACACATTTTTTTATTTAATTAATACCAGCTAAAATGACGTAAAACCGTCAGTCAAAAATTTTTGGAGATACTCCGAACTAGTATGTATAGTAGCCATATAATTACGTACAACGAAAGTTTCTCTATTGTTTCCCTTTTTAATACTGCCCTAGTTCTTTTAATTTCAAGCGAACCTAATAATCATAATAATAATAATAAAATATTTAATTAATGACTGTAATATGTGCGCGCATAGATGCAAGAACGTACAACGTCATTGACGGGGAAAGATGCAATCTGCACTTCATTATTACATCTAATTAAGACAACTATTTTCACATATTTATTCATTTTACGACTTGCAAAAGCCAGTCAAAATAATTTCATGCGTACTTCACCACACAATATGTAAATTACTCACTTTTGCTATTTCTTCAGTAAGAAATAGAAAGTGTATCCTGTGTAAGAATTATTATGTTTACCGCTTCTAAAAATTGTACTTTACTATATTTTATATCGTAAAAGTAAGAGCTTTTGTAATATTCAAATATACTTTGCAAATTGTTAATATGTAAAACAGTATTTGTAAAAATGTATTTATGCAATGTTTATGCAACATAGAAATTATATTTTTTAACACTTTGTAAACTTACATTTTCGAAGCAATCAATTATTTATTATCGATAAAAAAAGTTGGAATGTGACCATTTTTGGACAAAAATTAATTTACCTTACAACGTTTTCAAGGTTTTCAAAATAATAAAATTATTGTCATTATTACAGTATTTAATAGGAATATTTTAGAGCAGTGGACAAAACGCATAGTACTTTTATATTACACTATCAATTCTGAAATTTAAAAACGCTATAGCATCCTATCCTAGCATCCTACAGCATTAGCTTATGCATAAATATATTGAAATAAAAGGAAAAAAACGTTCCTATAATGAATATATGATCATATATTTGTATTTGCAACTGACTATTTTAATATTTTGTTGCAAATAACCTTTATTGCTATTAGGACTCAGTTATTATCACAATAATTATTTAAATAATACGAAAAACAAAAAATGACTAAAGTATTTTAAATAGTAAAAATTAGGTAGATCTCTGTAGTTTTAGGTACATTAATAATTTACAAACTCTTCCCTTTGCTAGGATACAGGATGTCAGTTGCGAGGATGGACTCTGTAGGAATATCTGTGTCACCCCAACCCCATGTAGTGTCTACCCCATGACTATGGCTATGATCGTGACCGTGACTGTGACCATTGTCGTGTCCACGGTGCTCCTTCACAGCAGGTTTAACATAGGATCCATCCCCAGTCCGTGCCGCCCTCTGCTCCATGACCGTAAGAGACACGACCTTGAGATCATATGCTTGTCCTATCCATGCCATGAAATCAATGAAAGCGGCGGACGGATTAAATCTGTAGAATCCATATTCAGAGGTTCTGTAGTCCCATGGGAAGGCGTGATGGAAGTTATGCCAACCCTCACCCATCAAGAAAAGAGCTGTCCATTTATTATCACCAGGTGGAATGTTCCTTTAAAAAAAGGTTCAAAATAATCATTTTGTTAAAATCAGTATTCCAGATTACCAATACCAATAGCAGAGAACCCGGTTCCGCCTTAAAATTGTATATTTTAAAAATACACAAAATCTAAGTCGGGACTTACTTGTCAAATGGTCTGGATCCAAACATGTGAGCAAAACTATTCACAGACAGTGTCGCATGTAAAATGAAAAATGTTCTCCAGCCCGTGGTAAGGATGTAAGATGCCCAGACTGTTTCCCCCCAGAAGTACCACGGTATCCATGTTGGGATAAAAATGGAAAAAATCTCGACCCAGTGCCAATAATATCTGTGGTCAAAATGCCAATATAAAATTAGTACAAATCCCCCACATATTTGACACTGTCAAATTTCATTAATGTTATAAAATCATTTCATACTTTTTTTGTAGCTGAACAAGCCAGTCATTGTCAAGGTCGGATGTATCCACTCGTTTCAAATCCCGCTGGAAACGTTCCTCATCGAAAGAGAGCATCCATCCAATGTGTGAGTACCAGAAACCTCGCTGGGAGTTGTGTGGATCTGCATCAGTGTCTGAGTATTTGTGATGAACCCGATGATTTGCTGCCCACCACCAGGCAGACTCTTGCCCAGAAGTCGTGTTCATAAAAATGAGGAGAATTCGGAGCGGGAGTTTAGCTTTATATGTTCGATGGGCAAAGTAGCGGTGGGCAGCCACAGTTATTCCCATTACTCCAAACCATGTTAAAAACATTCCTATAGAAAACCAAAAAAAAAACCAAAAAAATATTTCAGTATTAATTTACAAAATATATTTTTCAAAGGTAATTCACAAAAATGATTTTTTAACTCACCAAGAAATGCAGTTTTCCATTGCCATGCTTCCGTTGACACCACTTTGAATCCATACAGACAAAGTAAATGTAAAGTTCCTAATGAAATAATATAGAAATAATTTGGTTTCATGGGTCCTCTTGGCTCTAAAACTTGAGATTTTGGATTCACGACCCGCTGTGCTCCATATTCCGGTTCTTGGAGAAGATTTTTTAAATTGACCGAGTCTTCTTCCGCCGTAACTCCCATATTTTAATAAAAATAAAATAAAAATTTAACTTTAAAAAAAATGATAATCCTTTCAATTTCAGTCAAAATTTTGTTTGATGCACATTTGTAGGAGGAACTGAAGAGTGGAAGTCGCAAGAGTATAGGAACTAGGAACTCTACCACTTCTTGGAACACTTTTCGATGAATCTTTGAAAAATCTTAGGAGATGAATGTTGTATAAATACTAAAAAACTCATTTCATATATGTTATTTACCAAAATATAGGGTTCGCACAGTGGATTTGTATTAGTGGTGGGGGGTTGTTGGGGTGATTCATTTTAATATCCCATAAATATGGCGAAGAAGAAAATGTAATCCGAAAATCTTAAAGAAGAATATTTTGAAAAAAAAATACCCATTCACCATATTTCACATGTAGTATCTGCAGGCTACATATACATAGCATAATATATAGCATATAACCATATTATCAGTATCACAATGGATGATAGGAGCTTTTTTTAAGCTATAACTATAAACTATATAGGGAGAGAGAGATGGTGCCGACGATTTGAATTTTCTCACCCTCGTAAAAGGGATATATAGCCAATTAATTAGGAGTACTTTACACATTTTCTAGTGGTAGTGAAGGATGATCTCGGTTGTGTACGTATAACATGCATATTTATTGAGGAAGTTTAATGAGGAGTGGGAAGTGGCTCTTGCAATTTTGTTGATAGAAATCACTAATACAGTTTAAATAGGATTAAATATTTTATGACCGGAGGTTTACAATTTGCAATTTTTAATTTTAATCCTTGGTGATTACATGCCTTAAGTATGTAACTTTAATTGGAGACCAGTACGTCACGTTCTAGATATGACCCCTTACGAGTCCTATGTGTGTGATCCAGTCCCAGCGCGCATGTATTTGTGTGTAAATATGACTATATGACTAACTAGTTGGGAAATTAAAATTATATACATACACAGTATATTATGTATTATACCGTAGACATAGGAATAGTTCATTATTACGTTCAAGGTATTTGTATTACATATATACGTTGCCACGCTCCCCACCACGCCACACGCGCTATGAAAATGGAACGTCCTCATCTCGTGATCATGTAAATAATGGTAGAGATCGAGATCGATGGAATAGTGGTACAGTCGCGCAGACGTAATTTAAATGCAAATTATGGGAGATTTTCTGAGAAATCTAAAACAATGCAGTGCAGTGGTCATCACGCCGCACACCTGAGAGTCATATAGTTTCATGGGAAGGGATATTTTGAATAATACAGTACGTCATACATACAGATTTCCCGATTTCTATTTTAATTAGAGTCCATCCCTTGGCTAATTGTTAATGGTCTTCTGCTGCACGTTTTTTAAATTAAGTAAAATCTAATGATCTGACTGACCACACACACGTCAGCTCTTGAAAAGCTTAGGAGTCATATACGTTTTTCTACGCTCCAAAATAAATATGTAAAATCAACAGTTCTTTCTCTATTCCATCATTTTTATCAAGAGTAGTTGGTTGAATTACATTTTTATAAGAAAAGTATAGAAAAATAGGTTAGAAACTCCTTAATACAATGAGAATTAGTGCACGTGGGAGACTCGTTATTGTTATTGTCGTCATGATTATGGATAAATTATGTAAATTCGGTTCCATTCCACCACGCAATGTTTGTATTTTGAGCTATTTAAATCAACTATATGTAGTAGGTTTGAGCCTTAAAATTAATTAATTAATTAATTCACCTACCTACCTATTTGGATGAGATACCTCGTTACATTGACTGACCTCGTGTAAAATACGCGTAAGTCCATGTAGTATGTATTTCACCTTTTTTTAAATTTATTTTAAATCATATTGAAGGCAATAAAGGAAAATATTGGTTTTAAGAAAAAAATTTGGCTTTAATATGATTTTTAAGCTTCACACAAATATGACGCGTAAAGCTATTCGTATATTTAATAATTGTATAGATTTAACATATATTAAATTTAATTTTTTAAAGGGGAAACTAATAACGTAATGAATAATAGTTTATTAGTCCTGACGCACGTATAAAATTATATAATTATTTTGTATGCATGTTGTTGCTATGGGTTTAGTAACCTTGCCTTACACTACTTCGCCAGTCTGCTACTATACCCTTACTACTGATACGCGCACGTTATTTCCATTTCCACTGATTACTGAAGCACTCAAACTAAATATAAGATTGTCAGTCCAGACAATTAAATAATGATCAGCTGGGTTAATAAATTTTCTCACGATAAATATAATAGGGGGAAACCCGATGAAATGTAATTGCCGATGTAAAGTTGTAAAACACATAAATTGTGACGGTTACTATGGAAATATTTGCATTTCAAGAGTACATGAGTTTTATTTTTGGTACACCCAATGTTGAAGAAAAATGTGTGATGTATTATTTACTTTTAATGGAAAACTCAACGATTCAGGAATTTTCGGAGTTTGCAAACCAATAAAAATGATGACGGAGGAGGAGCCTGAGTGTGTGGACAATCAAAATTGAACTTGAAAGTACAGTGTTACTTAGCTAGAATTACAAACTTGCAGAGATTGTATTTTGTTGTAGTAAACCAACGGATTTTGAATGCGTCATGGATTCTAAAATTGTAACAAAAGCATGTTTGTGGTGGTGTAATAGGGGGGCAGCATGTAGAATCCTAGCAGACTTTCAAAGTAACCCACCTAACCCACCTAACCCACCTAACCCACCTAACCCACCTAGCTTTTGCCAATGTCATTTGAATGGTAGACTTTTTAAATTGAAAACTTCAACTCTACTCATAATAATACTGAGATTTTGCAAACATTTAACTAGCTTCATCTCGATAAACACGTTAACATAGTCACTACATTAACTACTAAATAATTAACCACAATATTTTTACCATACACAATACATTTAAAGTATTGATATGAAAACTTGCGACTATAATTCTCACTGTGCCTTAGCAAATAATAAATTTGCACTTAGTTGCTATTCCACCATATTTTCGCAATAATAGATTGATAGTTACATAGTTATATTGTTGCCACTGTGTAAAATTAGATATTTCATCAAGCACATGAGCCGTAAACTTCAAAATACCATGTATTGCTTAAGTTTTTAAAGTTTCATAAAGTTTAGTCACCCATCGAAGCCTGTTCAATGGCATCAGTTTTAACAACAAGTCATCAACAATAAATTAAAGTGGAAGATCATGATTCTTGTGAAGTTTTCGTTCCAGCAGCTGATTACAACCAAAAAATATAACGAACGATCAATAGCAAAATGTGGTTGTAGTTAAATGTTAAATACCTACTCCATTGAAACATAAACATTAATCATTACATCAGTATTATACTATGTAAGATCCCTTCAAATACAATTACATTAAAAAGCCGCTCCAGCGAATTATGAATGACATTCCTTCAGCTAAAGAGAAGACTGGTCAAACCTAGTAAGGTGGTTTATTTTATATATAACGGTCGACAGTTACTTTAGCCTGGATTGGAATTATTGTTTTTCATTCCCCTATCTGGGAACGAATTAAGTATCTAACTTAAAGTATAATCACCTGTCAGAAGAGATAACGCTTCAAAAACATCCAAATCTATAGTCATATGTAGCATTAAGTAATACGATACCCGCTGGATCGATGAAATTTAACTGTCACGATGACACTTACTGACAACAACTACTGGGTAGTGACCAACTGACTGAAAAAAATACTCCACAATAATCATGATCTATAACTTTTATTTATTGTCGACACTGCTACCATTTAACAGTCTTAACAGGTTAAAGTTTTGGCTTTTAAAAAACATAAATTAGTGTATTTTGTTGTATGGTTCGGGTATGTAATGTATTGTAATCATGACCACGGATAATAATGAAATTTGCGCTGTGTATGGTAATAATATTGTGGTTAATTATTTAGTAGTTAATGTAGTGACTATGTTAACGTGTTTATCGAGATGAAGCTAGTTAAATGTTTGCAAAATCTCAGTATTATTATGAGCAGAGTTGAAGTTTTCAATTTAAAAAGTCTACCATTCAAATGACATTGGCAAAAGCTAGGTGGGTTAGGTGGGTTAGGTGGGTTACTTTGAAAGTCTGCTAGGATTCTACATGCTGCCCGTAATAGGGATATTGTCCAACGATACAGGCTGTACACTATATATTTTTGTACTAGCAAGATTAAAAAATCACGTGATGGTAGTGCGCTATCGTTATTGTCAATTAAATGCCAATCCTTTTAATTCGTACGTGCTCTAATTTGAAATGTTTAGAAGTTGTTGCTTAAGCAGTAGTATCATTTATCATAAAATGACGTTGGCGAAAATTTAAACCGCTGCAAAATATGCAATGTCAAATAATTATGCATAAAAGCGTTTATTCTGTACTCATTCATCTCATAGCAATATAGTCTCAAAATATGGTTTAATTTTGTTCGTATAACTTTTTCCAAACGCTTATCATACCTTATAAGTACGCGCCAAGGGTGAAATCTTCTGATAGCGAACTCCAAGTTACCGAATTTGAAATTATACATGCTTCATGCTTAACGGTACTATGAAAGAGCAATTAAGTACTCGGAAATAATTTAAAATAAATGGGAAACAACTTAAATGTCAACGACTTAAAATTTATTTAAGTTGAAATTAATCTAGTACGTGTCAGTGGTACTAATTAGAAATGACGGATATTAAAAGAACTGTGAACATGGGAACAAGTTTATGGGTAAGTACTAAGGTAATTATGTACAGATAGACATTGTTAGAAGACAAACAGGAAAAATACAACAAAGAGTTTAACGTCCGATATCTCCTACCTAGTTTTGGAACAATAGAGATTTTAAAAATTGTTAACCCTATCTTCAAGTGACTAGGTACAGTTATTTAGCTAGTTATTTAATAATAATAATAATTTATTCATTTTGTCGATTTGGCCGCAGCCCATACAACATTGTTTAGATATATACAAATAGAGATTTACACAATTCTATTAGTCCTTAGTTATAATGAAAAACGTTAATATGAAATTTAGTTATTTTAGTGTTCCCTAAAAAAAAAATTAATTATACATAAATTGCAGACATAAATGCATGCATATATTGTTAAGAAAGTTACAGTTTAGTATTGCATGATATATAGTGTATAGTTTTGAATATTAAATTTTGGATGACGATCCAGCTCCACTTGGCTGGAAACCCTCGTGTACTACCGCTTTCCGTCAAGATCATTTGCCTGTTATGGTCATCAATTATTAATGTACAGAATATGGTATATCATACACAAAGGCAGTACAGTAGAGATATAATTTAGTGAATTGGCCATTATAAGGGGTTGAAGGTTAGGTACTTTTACTGAGCAAAGCAGATTTTATAGGCTGTTCTGAAGCACCAGCATTGGGCAGAGCAAATTACGGGGACAATACTGAAGCACAAGCACTGGGCAGGGCAAATTACGGGGGCGATACTGAAGCACAAGCACTGGGCAGAGCAAATTACGGGGGCAATATTGAAGCACAAGCACTGGGCAGAGCAAATTATGGGGGCGATACTGAGGCACAAGCACTGGGCAGAGCAAATTACGGGGGCGATACTGAAACACCAGCACTAAGCAGAGCAAATTACAGGGGCGATACTGAAGCACAAGCACTGGGCAGAGCAAATTACGGGGGTGATACTGAAGCACAAGCACTGGGCGGAGCAAATTACGGGGGCGATACTGAAGCACAAGCACTGGGCAGAGCAAATTACGGGGGCGATATTAAAGCACTGGCACTGAGCAGAGCGAATAACGCGGGAAACATTTAAGCGCATGCGTATGAGCATAGCAAATTACGGGAGCGATACTGAAACACCTACTGAGGATACACTGAGCAGAAAACTAAATATAAGTAATAATATTATCGTAGATGGAAGAGGAATGGTTATTCTTCTCCAATGCAGCTGTAGTAGAAGTTTCGTATTCTTAGGGCTTCGTCCCAAAAATTGAAGAGTTGTCCAAAACCTTCAGCGCCAGGGTAGAAGCTGAAGATTATTGACGTCAACGTCTCTCTCGTCGGTTTGCTAGTCGATAATAGCTTGAGAAATTTCTTTCGTGGTGGTATATAATGTTGACAGCTTATCATAATATGGTAGACGTCTTCTACTTCTTTTCCACATAAATCGCAATCAATCCTTTCTGCCCGCTTCCATATCATGTTCATGCCATTTAGGTTAGTTGACTTTCCTCTTAGAACAATTCTAGGGTGGCCAGTTCTTAGGTTCAACACGAACTTTGTCATGTTCCATGCCAGGTCCATTTCAAAATAGTCCGATTTTAGGGCATGCGTCTTTAAGCGGCAGTATTGTGTCATTGTCGTACAGTTCTGCATTCTGAGAACGTCTTTGTTGATACAGCTAAGTCGATACTTTTCTACTATTTTTGTTTTGTGCTTCTTGATGTATTCACTATTTATGTTTTCTAGCACTTTCTCAAGTGAAGCGTCAGAAAACAACTTTCTCACTTGCACCATCCAGTTGTATCGAGGGTCTGTAGTTTTAATCTTCATTATTTCATGGTAGCAGTTCTTAGTAATGTTGCTTTCATTGGCGTTTAGCATTTTCTCCAGGAACTTAAGCACTGCTTTAAATAAAATAAGTTTTATGTTTTGTGCACCAGTTTCTAGGCGAAGAAAAAACCCTGGTGTTGAGTTTGTAGTGCCTGTGAGTCTTCTAAGGAACATTGTCTGGAATGTTTCAAGTTCTTCGCAGTAACGAAGCGCCCATATAGGTGCAGCGTACATTAGTATCGAGCTGACAAGAGATTGAAATAGTTTGAGATGCACTTTTACGTTTTTGATCTTTGCACGATAGAAGAGTTCAAATAACTTTGATTGAGCTATTTTGGCCTTATTAAAGAAGTGTTGTTTAGCTTCATTAAATATCCCGCTTTGAGTAAAAGGGACACCCAGGTACACGTACTTGTTTACTATTTCTATTGGCTTGCTTTCCCACTTAAAGTAGCTAGTTATTTAGTAACTAATTATGACTATAAAGACACGTACTTTTTAAAGCACTCTAATTATTACATAAACTTTATTGTTCGTAGTGTAAGTATAGGGTTTGCGAACTTATACTGCAGGGGCTTGATGAGACGATTTTATGAGAATCAATAAGTTTTGCCAAAAATAAGTAAATAAAAATAAATGATCGATATACTCGAGAGAATATTTAGAAAGAAGGTAGCGAATCGACGAGTTTCGTTTATTATAATTTGCAACGGTAGGAATACCGCAGCAGTTTCGTGAGGGTGAAATATTTATATTTAAATATTTTAAATGATGCAGGTTGACAGATTGTAAATGAAAAAAATCATAAATCTTACCAGACCATGTAAGTGAAACAGAAGCATTATATAAATAATTCAGATTCAATTAAATAAATTCATTAATGGTTACTTCAAAATATGTGATTTTATCGTCCTTTATCACCGCAGTTTGGTCCAGTGAAATTAGTGGGACATTCACAGGAAGAGCGAGTGATGCCGTCGATGCATTTACCACCATTCAAGCAAGGATTGGGATTACAAACATTTTGACTGGTTTCATAGCCATTTTGTCTTATTAATTCTGTAAAAAAAACAGACCAAGCATGAACAGGTATTCTTTCAAATTAACTATGTGCATTTATTTTAGACTATTTCAATATATTTGTGTAAAAACTATATACCTTTGAGTTCCTCAATGTGACTTTTTAAACTAGCTTCTCCAGAACCTGGGTTAGCATCAACAACGTTAGTCGAGACCAGTTCTCCATTTCTGTACTCGTGGATCGTTGGCTCAGTCGTGGTATTGCAGTGGGGATGGTCGAACTCACAGTCGATGATGTAAAACTTCCGGTTAGAACTATTAGTCGCATTACTCATGGCCCCAAAAAGTTGACTCGCCCTCCGCCATGCATCCCCTTTTTCTTGAGTCCATATGGGCTTGTAGTATAGCAAGAAGATTCGCTGGTTATGTGGGTTTGGCTCCGTGAAAATTTTGTTAAAAGAAATTTTGTTCCCCCGCCCTACAAACTTGACGTTAGTACCTTTGAATCCTTTATATAGCTTCAGCTTTTCTTCAAATAATGACATTTTTCTCAGTGGCTTAAAGCAATTGTTGATCTCAAAATATTTAGAGGCTGGATATTTGACGAGAAGGGCGTCCAATGATGCACCACCACCTTCTCTGATGTTTTTAATCATTTCCTTAAATTCACTCTTGAAGCCAATTGACACATTTCGAAATGCTTCTTTCACCCCCTGCATTGTGTCAATGTCCTCATCCGAGGAGTACTCGACATACCTTTCAATGTCACTAGAAAGCTGGTCAATTTGTGAGCTGGCAACGTCAATGTTGTTGAAGAAAATTGAGAATGGGGATGGGTCCTGAGTTGGGGAGAATACAGCGTGGTATTTTACAGCTGGATGGGTCAAACCTTGTAGTTTTTCAAGCGGCATGAGAAGGTATCTTATGGGTTGTCCCTTTTGCCCGGATAATTGTGACTTTCCAATTATTGTTTGGTCTAAGAAACTTAATAGGTCCTGAGTACTTTGGATTAAGACCGGCCTTACACGCGTGTCAGCATACACGAATATTTTAAGTAGGTCTGTCTGATTTAATTCTCTCAAAGATCCTAATAAAGTGGAAATATCTGTACTACTATTCCTCCCGTCGTCCCCTCTCCATTTGAAGTGAGCAATTGTGTTCTTAAGATTTTCAATGTGATTCTTTAATTTGGAACCGCAGTCTGCCTGGAGTGAGAATATGGAATTCACTCCGCGCTCAATTTTGACAACGTAGTGGGTAGCTTGAGTTTGGTTGAGTGCATCTAGTTGAACGGTGTCTTTAAATGCTGGATCGGACAAACTGAGTTCTTCGTCTTAAAGGAAATTCGTATACACCATACTTCTTACATGTTTTCGGCTCTTCTGGAAAAAATAGCGACCACTATGATTCACTGTGAACATAGTAAGACAAAACAAAAGTGACCTGGCTGTTTTCGTTCACGACCGCCCTCCCGGTCCACAAAACCAAAAAATGTTGGGCTCATGCCAGGCTCACTCAATTTTCCTCTGGACTCATTTGGACTCATGCCATGAGCCCAAATTGAGGGCTCATGGGTTTTTCGTTTCCGTAGTGGGGTATTGAGTCCGACTCATTCAAAAGTGACCGTCTGGCTCATTTTGGACTCAGTACTGTCTTCCAAAAAAATATCGAGTACTGCAAACTGAAAACTGCAATTGGTACTGGCACTGGCACCTGGCACTGGCACTGGCACTGGCACTGGTGACGGTTACTGTACTGCTAGTAATATTTAAATTGAAGCAGTGGCTTGTGATTGTGGTGTGTAAGCAGTGTAAATGGCAAATGGTGTTGAAACTTGAGCTGATGTGAACTATTGTGAACCGTGAGACCGTGACACTTAACTATTTTAAAATAAAAATAATTGTGTTATTTTAGGTAAATTTTAACTACTAATTAAATGTCTGATCCGGATTACATTTTAAACAATACTTTAGACAGTTCAGATATTCTGGACGTTTCTGCAATCACTGGGCTAGATTTAGATCTATCTAGCAGTTCAGATATTATACCTGGCGGGATTCGGGGGTTTGACAATATTGATAATGAAGCCGAATATATTAATAGCAAAAAAAATGATTTTATATTTTCATCTCAAGATAATAACAGTAGAAGTATGACTACCAGAAGTTCGAAAAGCAGGAGTATTGGTCTGAAATTTCATGAAAGTGATGAAAGGAGCTCAATGTTTGGTGCTCGACGCAATTTAGTTAATAATGCAACAAACATGAGCATTATTGCCCACAACGGAAGTCAAGAATCCCTGTCGGTGTCTCTACAGGAAGCAAGCAAAATTAACGAAGTTAGTTCAGCCTTTTCTGACCCATCCACAACAACAAAAACCAGTATTTTGAAGCCTATCGAATTACGGACGTCTACTCCTACTCCTACCTATAGTTTTTTGACTTCAGCATCAGTTGACAGATCTGCAACTTCAGCCACAGGTTCTGCTACCAAGTTGCAACACGAACCAAAACCTAAATTTTCAGCAAACATAAGTATTTTGTCAACAACTAATAATTGTGCAGACGTTGAGCTCGAAATGAAACTTCCAGGCATAAATGCGGTATCGTCAAGTACAAGTTGCAGTGCTGGTGCTAATTATTTGCAAGGTAAGTTTATAATTATATATTTAAACATTAAACATCATTATGTGTTAAGCAAAAAAAGTAGCTACAGGCTACATGCAGCTATCTGCTATACATGCTTTGATGCTCCACAATGCAGTCTCACCTAATTACTGGTTATTGATATTTGACATATGTATTTTTTTGTTTCGTTTTTATAGAATTGGGGGCTGGATTATTTACAATAGGGCAGAACAGCACAGTAAATATTTACGTTTCTAAGTGTGTTAATTGCACGGGCAAGAGTGGCTGCGGAGTACAACCTGTGCCTTTGCCTATATCTGCTAAGGAAGCTACATCACAATCAGATCAAGGACCCTCACGAATTAATATAATTGCTAACAATGCAGAAAATTGTAACCTATTTGTTGCTAACCCTCATGGTGACGGTGAAATTCAAGAGAACGAGTTATTAGAAGAATCAAAGTCAGAACCATCACCAACTTTGCCAACTTATATCAACAGCAACAACACGTCACCGACACCGACACCAACACCGTCCAATACAGTGATCTCACCGTTAATACCTTGTAATGACAATGACATTAATTCGAACTTCAACTCTTTTATTGTTCGTAGAGCACGATTTAATCCTTATTTGACCCCCAAAGAACCTGTTGTCATTGACGAAACTGAAACTCAAGATGATTCACATTCACGTTCACACACCATGATAGTGCATTTACAAGATTCATCAACACCGACACCGACACCGACGCACATAAACTCAACAATGCCCGTTGAGTCATCCCAAGTTTTATCTTCACTGAAGCGAAGAGGTCCTGGTCGACCTAGAAAGCAAACTAAAACTAAATCTTTGAAAACGTCAAAAGTACCACAAACAGAGATCTGTGAATTTGAAAAACAGTGTTCTAGCAGAAATTTGACGGCACTTAGCAACAAATTATATTCAAAAAAAGAAAGTGGTTCAATTTCACAATCAAAATTTCTAACTATTCCAAAAAATACTTCATTAAAAAATTCCACTTCCACATCACCAATAATAAAACGTAGGGGTCACCTTAAAAGAAAATTGGTACATAGAAGTGATGAAGGCAATAAAGCAGCAATAATAAAGAAAAATCCAAATTCACTAAAATTCAAACCACCTAAGGGTTCTCTGCTGAAGCTGAAAATGAAAAAATCAAATGCCGTTGTAGCAGCATTGGATGACAATGAAACACCAACAACTCCACCTCCACTTCTAGTTCAACCTGTTCAACAATCTAATCTTCATCAAGACAAGGAATCTATGCCAGTATTGCTGCCAATAGTGACGACACGTCCACGTTCCCCAATTAAAGGTTTTGAGAATAAGACGAAAAAAGTTCACTCAGATTATTTTCTAGAAGAAACCGATAGTCTGCCCAGAATAACTTTAGAAAATTACAAGCAGTTATTTGATACTTTGGTGAAATCAAATATTGTAAATACTGAAAACGGGCAAACGAAAGTGGACAAACTTAGTGAGTTTCAAATTATACCTTTAAACCATGTTGCTATCATTTTAAATTTTATTAACCATATTGTCTCTTATTTTATACTTAATAGTTTAATACTCAACACATTCGTGTTTTGTGTTTCGTCTTTTATGCATGTTTAAGCAACAGTGTCGACCGTGTATCACTGGTTAAACAGTAAATTAATTATTGTTTTTTTAATTCACAAATCATTTTCTTTTTGATTTTTGCAGTGCGTGTTTGCCTTGTCCCGAACTGCAATTTTGAGACTGAATCAACAATGACTGCTGATAGAAAACTGAAAGACCATTTTCTCCTACATTGTGATCCAAGGCTCTTTGTTTGTCCAGTTTGCGACCGAAACTACCAAAATACATGCTCATTGACAAGACATTACAAACTGACAAACCATAATAATGTTTCAATTCCAAATTCCAACAATGACGTCGACTTTAATAAGTTTTCATTGCCGAAGATAAAGCCAAAGTTGACGCAAAAAAAGAAGATGAAAGCAAAGTCAGGAGCGAAGGCCAACCCAGAAACCAATTAACAGCCATCATGAAGAAAAATCATGTGCAATCAAGCAAATTTGTAAGAAAAATAATAACTTTAATATTAAAAATGTGTATTTAAATTTAGGTTGCAATGTTTTAACACGAAATATAAATTTTGCTTGGAGTATTTAGAAAGTAATTACATGGTGGTTTAATTTTTGTACGTACTACTAACTAAATGTAAATATTTATTATTAACAACTTAATTAAGCGGTTGCTACACCACTTTGAATTAAATTTAAAAATTTAGGATTTTCATAAGAATTAAAGACATGGGAATGCTATAAGAAAATATTTAAGGTATGCGAGATTTTAATACACCAATAATTAAAATGTATCTATTCTTATCTGCATAAGCATTTCAAAATCACTATCGATAACTTCACTTCATTATCGATGCACAATATATCACACAAATCTCAAATTTAAACGATTAAATGTGCACGCATTTGGTTTTTATTTTTTATTTTTTATAAAATACAATTAAACGTAGCTTTGTGGATTGTGTTGGCTCAGTTGGCTGTAATAAAAACAAAATGTTTAAACAAATCTAATGAAACCTTTTCACAGGTATGTGTAAAACAAATGGATGTTTTCGGAGTGGTGTTGTTGTTCCTTCTCTTCCGATCTTCTTCGTCTTCTTCTACAATCGTTGACCACGACGACCACCCTTTCTCCGGGTTGAGTTTGACGGAATTGGTGTCACACCCTCAATACGTCCAATCTTCATGTTGGATCGAGCTAAAGCACGAAGAGCTGACTGGGCCCCTGGTCCAGGAGTCTAAGTTCTGTTTCCTCCAGTTGCTCTTGATTTAATATGAAGACATATTTATCAGGAAAAGAAATAATTGCTCGTATTACTAGAGGGATGAAAGTAAAGGCAAATAGTGATGCAGCCAGTCCCTGCGCCGCTACGTCAGCAGCTTAAGATGTTGCTGAAAAATGTAAATCCCTTGGAATTACAGCTCTTCATATTAAATTAAAAGCAACTGGAGGAAACAAAACTAAGACTCCTGGACCAGGGGCCCAGTCAGCTCTTCGTGCTTTAGCTCGATCCAACATGAAGATTGGACGTATTGAGGATGTGACACCAATTCCGTCAGACTCAACCCAGAGGAAGGGTGGTCGTCGTGGTCGACGATTGTAGAAGAAGACGAAGAAGATCGGAAGAGAAGGAACAACAACACCACTTCGAGAACATCCATTTGTTTTACACATACCTGTGGAAAGATTTCATAAGATTTTTTTAAACATTTTGATTTTATTACAGTCAACACAATCCACGAAGCAAATTAGTGTTAGCATTTTCCCGTTCGAGTTAGAAGTAAAAGACTGCAGAACTGTGAATAATTGACTGGGCCCCTGGTCTTGGAGTCTTAGTTCTGTTTCCTCCAGTTGCTCTGAATTTAATATGAAGAGCTGTAATTCTAAGAGATTTACATTTTGCAGCAACATCTTGAGCTGCTAACATAGCGGCGTAGGGACTGGCTTCATCACGATCAGCCTTTACTTTCATCCCCCCAGTATTACGAGCAATTGTAACTCTTCCTGATAAAAAATCCGTGACATGAACAAATGTGTCATTGAAACTGGCAGGAATGTGGGCCACGCCGAAGACCATCTCTCCTTCACGTACTTGAGGTCCTAGAGAAATCTAACTAATTAGTTCAATTTTGACTAAGTTTTGTGTGCAGTAGAGGATCTCGTGCCGAGTCGTGCCGTGTAGTCTGCTTCTTATACACTTTTCAATTTTGAGTCATCTAACCAAGTTAAATTCATCATGGGTCAACGTAACGGAAGGGTTCCAAGTTCCAAACGAGAAAGTCGAGGTGCATGTGCAGAACGTAACATACAAAAAAAATAAAAATAAATAAACAATTTAAGCTTCTCACATGTACTTGTACTCCGACTCACTGTGACTTTGGTGGGTTGGTTGGATTAGGTAGGTAGGTGTGTAAACACAATGTTATATTTTTGTTTTAGTTTGACTTGCTTAACTATTTAAGGGTTAAGTAAAAAGTGTCTTGTGTTCTGTGTTCTGTTTAATTCTTAAATTATATGTGGTTGGAGCACTAATACGGTTGACAGTCAGTACTCTGTAGTCTCTGCAACTTATTACACAGTTTTATCTACTTACTGACTTATGGACTTAGTAATAATTACAAAATTTAAAATATTAAATCAAAAGTTCTACCAGTTTCTTGTATTTAGTATTCAGGTATTTTTTAATGTACTTCTTATTTGTTTCTGTTTTTAATTCCTCAAGAATAAATAAATTAGTGTATTAGGGTTTTGAGACACGGGTCTACATTCTGTGTCTTTGTGTTGATAAATAAATAATAACTACTATTAGCAGCAGCCGCTACAACAATGTCTTCATCTAGATTTAACTGCACTGGCCAGGTAAGCTATGATACTTGATACTTTATTTGTACTACAGTTATATTACAAGTGTTACATTAGTGTTACAACAAGCAAAAATTGAACTAATAAATTATATAGGTGTTTTTTGCCTCCTTACAAAAATAAGGCACACCAGCCCAGTGGTGCCACAGCTTGACTCCATCTGATGCTGTGGCTGGCTGGGTTTCCCTCCCACGATCTCGACCTTAAGCCTTACTTTAGCCTTGTAGCCCCGGCCAGTGGATCTCCCAGATCAGTAACGTCGAGCTTCCTAGTTCACGACGTTCCTGGGGCCTGGGATCGATCCTGCCGACTGTTAATGGGGACAGTCGTGTCGGCCCTTGGGAAAGAACTCGCTTCCGCTTTCCCCCTGGCCTTGGCAACAGCCTGGTCGATGGCTACAGGCTAATTAACTTTTTGCTGGTCGTTAAACCACTGGACTGCGTGTGCATGTGTGATACATGGGGCTATGAAAACCGTATATAAGTCTCTAAAATGGTCCTATATAGAAAATCTCTAAAATGGGACACAATATTATTCTATTTTTATTTACAGACTATTGAAAATGTTGACAAGAATGGCACAACTACTGATTCAGACACGAATAAAACCATTCCGTCCTGTGAAGTTCAAGATCTAAAAACTGCCGAACTTCAAAATGTGAACTTGGTGTCTTACCCATTAGCTGATACGCATGGGGATGGGGATGGTATAGTTTTGCTCCAAGACATGATGATATTTTAGCTGATTCCGAACTGATAGAGTACGTGAAGGAGAGATGGTCTTCGGCGTGGCCCACATTCATGCCAGTTTCAATGACAATCGGTGTCACATCCTTAATACGTCCAATCTTCATGTTGGATCGAGCTAAAGCACGAAGAGCTGACTGGGCCTCTGGTCCAGGAGTCTTAGTTCTGTTTCCTCCAGTTGCTTTTAATTTATTATGAAGAGCTGTAATTCCAGGCGATTTACATTTTTCAGCAACATCTTGAGCTGCTAACATAGCGGCGTAGAGACTGGCTGCATCAATATTTGCCTTTACTTTCATCCCTCTAGTAATATGAGCAATTATTTCTCTTCCTGATAAATATATCTTCATATTAAATCAACAGCAACTGAAGGAAACAGAACTTAGACTCCTAGTCCAGGGGCCCAGTCAGCTCTTTGTGCTTTAGCTCGATCCAACATGAAGATTGGACGTATTGAGGGTGTGACACCAATTCCGTCAAACTCAACCCGGAGGAAGAGTGGTCGTCGTGGTCAACGATTGTAGAAAAAGACAAAGAAGATCAGAAGACAAGGAACAACAACACCACTCCAAGAACATCTATTTGTTTTACACATACCTGTGGAAAGGTTTCATAAGTTTTTTTTAACATTTTGATTTTATTACAGCAAATTTTTAAATTTCATGACTCGTTTTAATTCCTCACAGAGATGGTAATGGATAGTTCAATTAGTTAACAACATTTATGCCTTCAGAGCAAAGTGAAATGATTACCAGAGTCTAAGTCTAGTAGTGCCTAATGTAGTAGTTGTGTGTTTGTTGACTCTAGTTAATAAAATTAAAAGCTGTAAAGTAAATCAAAGTGATTTAACCATAGATATCTACTACAGGCATAAAGCAACCACCACCACTGCTAAAGTTGCTAAAGCTAAAGCTTGAGCAATCACCAAAGCCCACACACTAACACTAAAACCTGCGGACTAACACCAGTTTAGAATTTATCTTGTATGATTTTTCAAGTTTTTAGTTGTTCAGTTAACCAGTTTTGGAGGATTTTAGGACATTCTTATGCCAATATTGCTGCCAATAGTGACGACACGTCCCCCAATTTAAGGTTTTGAGAACAGGAAAAAAAAGTTTACTCGGATTTTTTCATAAAAGTAACCGATAATATGGCCAGAATTACTTTAGAACATTACAAGCAGTTTTTTGATACTTTAGTGAAATCAAATATAGTAAATACTAAAAACGGGCAAACAAATGTGGACAAACTTAGTGAGTTTCAAATTATAACTTTAAACCATGTTGCTAAATTTTACTAACCATATTGTCTCTTATTTTATGCTTAATAGTTTAATACTCAACCTCAACACAGTCGTGTTTTGTGTTTCGTCTTACTTTTATGCATGATTGACCAACAGTGTCGACCGTGTGGCCGTGTGTCACTGGTTAAACGGTAAATTAATAATTGTTTTTTTAATTCACGAATCATTTTCTTTTTGATTTTTGCAGTGCATGTTTGTCGTGTCCGTAACTGCAATTTTGAGACTGAATCAACAATGACTGCCGATAGAAAACTGAAAGACCATTTTCTCCTACATTGTGATCCAAGGCTCTTCTTCTGTCCAGTTTGCGACCTAAACTACCGAAATACATGCTCATTGAGAAGACATTACAAACTGACCAACCATAATAATGTTTGAATTTCAAATTCTAACAATGACTTCAACTTCAATAATTTTTCATTGCACACGAAATATAAATTTTGCCTGGAGTATTCAGAGATTAATTACATGGTGGTTTAATTTTTGTACATACTACTTACTAAATGTAAATATTTATTATTAAGAACTCAATTAGGCGGTTGCTACACCAATTCTGAATCATACTTGAATAATTTAGGATTTTCATGAAAATTAAAGACATGGGAATGCTATAAGGAAATATGTAAGGTATGCGAGTTTTTTATACATCAATAATTATAATGTATCTAATTTTATCTGCATAAGCATTTCACAATCACTATCGTCACTACAATAACTTCACTTCATTATCAATGCACAGTATAGCACACAAATCGCAAATTTAAACGATTCAATGTGTACGCATTTGGCTTTCATTTTTCATTTTTCATAAAATACAATTAAACGTAGCTTCGTGGATTGTGTTGGCTCAGTTAGCTGTAATAAAATCAAAATGTTTGAAAAAATCTTATGAAACCTTTTCACAGGTATGTGTAAAACAAATGGATGTTCTCGGAGTGGTGTTGTTGTTCCTTGTCTTCTGATCTTCTTCGTCTTCTTCTACAATCGTCGACCACGACGATCACCCTTCCTCCAGGTTGAGTCTGACGGAATTGGTGTCACATCCTCAATACGTCCAATCTTCATGTTGGATCGAGCTAAAGCACAAAGAGCTGACTGGGCCCCTGGTCCAGGAGTCTTAGTTCTGTTTCCTTCAGTTGCTTTTGATTTAATATGAAGACAGATTTATCAGGAAGAGAAACAATTGCTCGTTTTACTGGAGAGATAAAAGTGAAGGCAGATTGTGATGAAGCCAGTCCCTTCGCCGCTATGTTAGCAGCTCAAGATGTTGCTGAAAAATGTAAATCGCCTGGAATTACAGCTCTTTATATTAAATTAAGAGCAACTGGAGGAAACAGAACTAAGACTCCTGGACCAGGGGCCCAGTCAGCTCTTCGTGTTTAGCTCGATCCAACATGAAGATTGGACGTATTAAGAATGTGACACCAATTCCGTCAGACTCAACCCGGAGGAAGGGCTGTCGTCGTGGTCAACGATTGTAAAAAAAGACAAAGAAGATCGAAAGAGAAGGAACAACAACACCACTCCGAGAACATCTATTTGTTTTACACATACCTGCGCAAAGATTTCATAAGATTTTTTTTAACATTTTGATTTTATTACAGCAAATTTTTAAATTTCATGACTCGTTTTTATTCCTCACAGAGATGGTAATGGATAGTTTAATTAGTTAACAACATTAATGCCTTTAGAGCAAAGTGATATGATTACCTGAGTCTAAGTCTAGTAGTGCCTAATGTAGTAGTTGTGTGTTTGTTGACTCTAGTTAATAAAATTAAAAGCTGTAAAGTAAATCAAAGTGATTTAACCATAGATATCTACTACAGGCATAAAGCAACCACCACCACCGCCAAAGTTGCTAAAGCTGAAGCTGGAGCAAACACCAAAGCCCACACACTAACACTAAAACCTGAAACTTTAAGTATCACTGTCCACTGTCACTGAGTACTGAGTCACTGAGTGCCACAGCCACTATAACAAAACTTTTGTTGGTGTTACTACTACCATACCTAATACCTTATACGTTTCACCTAATACCTAATACCTACTACCTAATACTCAATAAAATAAAGTAATAAATATAAAAATACTAAAACTTCAAGGAGTGGCCAAATTAAATACGCAAACACACTTATTTCAAGAGTAAAGTAGGTCAATAGTTTGAAGTTACTAGCCGGACTAACACCAGTTTAGAATTTATCTGGTATGATTTTTTAAGTTTTAAGTTGGTCAGTTATCAGTTCTGGAGGATTTGAGGACATTCTTTGTTCATAATTTTATTATTACAACTGGCTTACTGCCTAGGTGTGCAGCAAATTTGAGCAAATACGTAAACCATAGCAAAAAATAGTAAACATACAAATTAAAAAGTACAAACAATTGTTCGTATAAAAAAACGTAACAGTATTGAACATTTTGAACAATTACATTAACACCATCCTACAGCTTACGGCATAGTACTATAGTTTATGTTTGATTAACAAAGTCCTTTTTATAAACTTTTGTAATTATATAAACGCAATCAATTCAAAATGATCAGCAGTAAAACAGAAAATTGTGTGGAATTAGAAGTTCTAAAACCTGTGTTGCGAACTACGACTATATTAAAATCTACAGCAGCAGGTAGTGCTAAGGTACAACTTGGAAGAAACACATCCCATTGCGTAGGTGCAGGCGTTGTCCGGGATTTGGAACCGGAACCTAAACCGGCGAAGGTTAACCTTGAATCCAACAATATTGAAACATATCGAAATGTGTCTCGCTTACTGTCTTCTCGTTCTTTAACACCATCTGCCTCACACACAATTCAAAATAATGTTAGTAAAGATTTTGTACTACACAATCGACAGCAATCATCATCAAGTCTGGTTCCAAAGTCAAATCCTAAAACCTACGAAAACTCAGAAATAGGAAATGAAAATGAAAAGCAAGTACGTGCAAATGTTATTCCGTCTCAACTTCAGCTAGATCCTACAATTTTAACAAAATCTCCTGTATACAAGTCAGACCTAGGTAACAGCAATTGTAGTATTAGTAATACTGCAGAGTCAGAAAATAGCTATGAGCTAAGCTTTGATGAATCCAGAGGACAGGGTGCATTATCATCAAATTCACCACTTTTACTTCCACCAGTAACAGATAGTAGTTCAAAATCTGATGATATTTGCGAATTTACACTGGAACGAGTTGGTGTGAATGCAAAAGAAACAGAAACAGAATCAACAAATTATTCTAATAGCGTACTTCTGGTTCCGAATCTTCCGAGCGAGACTCACCAACTAGACCTTGACCTTATTGGACTAGCAAATGCAAATACAAGAACAAATGAATTTGGAACTGGGAATATTGGGATTGAGACTGAGACGAAGACCCATAGTAGTGGTCTCATTGAAGCTGAAACTGGCAGTACTGGTACCGGCTCTAGTACCTCATTTAGCGGAAATGATTTTGGCATACCTAATATCAAGAATCAGCAAGGTAAAAATCAAAAAATCTAATATTATTTATTTATGTCTCTTTCTACTTTTTGTTACTTTCTGTTGTAGACTAAATACAATATACAGTGCTGGTATTAGCGTAACTAGTTTATGTTTTCTATTTTATTGCATTAAACATAACATATAACGCCACTAAACGGATAAGCATGTTTGAGTTACAACAGATTTGGCTGCTCAAAAGTTATAATTAAGAAATAAAACACAAACTAGTGGACATGTTATATAATATAATTAATTTTAATGTTACAAAAGGCTCAATAAGCTATATGCTACAAAAAAATGACTGTTTGCTTCTTTGTAGGTTTGCTTGCTGGATTGATTACAACTTCTGGAAAGAAAAATACAGTGAACATATATGTTACTCAATGTTTTAACTGTCAAGGCCAGTGTGTTCGTCAACGAGTATCATTAGTATCTGATCAGCCTCTTAAAATTAACTCCGAAGTTCTTCAGCCTAATCACCAAAAAGTGTTAGTTTCGCATCCCAATTCTGACAATAAGCAACCAGCAAAAATGACACCATCCCCTTTGTTATCAGTTTCTAATAACATTCAAGATCAGAATATCAATATTCAAGATGAATTAGACGAGAACTTGGATGGTAATGGCCGTGGTATCACACCGTTTTATGGTGTTGAATCAGAAACAAGTGATGAAACCACACATTTTGCACCAGAAACAGCAACTGCAACAACAACTACAGAAGCCATTGCTGTAGGTCTAACCACGCAATTACCAGCTGCAGATAATCAAGATATTGACCTTTTATTAACTGCCAATAATGTTGATCAGGTTGATCTTGAGCCAAAACCTAAACCGAAAAGTGTTCGTCACCGGCGTCGTCACCGGCCGGTTATAAATAAGAAGCGTCGTGTAGCTGCAAAAAAGAAACCTATTCAAAATCAACAAATAAAATCAGTATTTATCCCAGACCCATTGCAAACTTCAGCTAATGATTCAAATTATGAAAATCCAATTGCATCTTCAAGTAAATCATCAGTATCTGCATCTGCAGTTGGAGTAGAAAGTAGAACTGGAATTAAGATGAATTTCAAAATTTCAGAAGCTAGTGCAAGTTCTGAAACAGGCAAAGTCAAATCAGAAAATTTTAAAGATTCATACTGGACAGCGTCAAGTGAAGACAAAAAATCTATTAGTAAGTTTGAACTTTGAACACAATATTTGTCATTTAATATTTTAATGTTGTTTTTGTTCTAACACTAACTGTAGGCTGTAGGTGATAGGTGTGGGTGTAAATGGTTAAAAGGTGTGATTATTTATAAAAAATACATCTTATGTTTGTGTTTATAGTAGGTTCTTTATTTATTTCAGCGATTGCAAACATAGTGTATTTATATGTCCTCTTGGTTAATATAGTTATGCTTTTGTAATTGTTTAATTAACTCAAGCTTGTTTTATTGATTATTTTCTCACAGTTTATCAGTGCAAGAAGTGTCAATTCAATGGGTCATCGGATGATTTGCCAGACAGAAAACTCAAGGAACACTTCCTGAAACACTATCAACCTAATCTATTTGTGTGTCAAAATCAACAATGCAGTAAATCGTATGAAACTACAGCAAGTTTGAAGAGGCATTATACTACTACAGCTCATGGACGTTTTTTAACTAATGCGCGGCGAAAAAAACCTAAACTGCTGAGCGGCTGAATTAATCTTATTGACTGTCATCTTGTTTGCTGAACCCTGTACTGACTGCACTGACGCCACTGAAAGTAAACAGATTAAGATAAGGTGTATTTATGTGATATAAGCAATTTTATAAAGTGTAAATAAATGTTAATCACTGTAAAATATATTAATACTAAAACTAAATAGCTATGATGAAATTGTAGCAACAACAACACTACGTGCTTCACTTTGTTAGACTGTTAGATTACATGGAGTGACAGTTGTGAAAGTGATGTTTTGATTATTTTATGATGTTAATATTTTTCAAACTATTTAACAATTGGTTACCAAATCAGTGTCACGTCAATTCAATTTATATCAAACTATCAGGCTATCTATCTAAAGTCTACAGCTTAAATTTGTGTAATTGGGTTTTTTGTTTTTACTTTCAGTATTTAGGATTTATTTATTGTTATCTTTAGCATTTAGCTGCTAGTACTTATTAATTTTAAGTTAAAGGTAATTGTTTATCAATTAAGTTAAAGCTAATTAACAATTTAAGATTTATCATCAAAGAGATTGAGTTAAAGGACTAAAATTTTATTGACACATCTGGTTTGTTGTATACTCTCACACATTTAAAACATACAAAAGTAAAACAAAATATAATATATCTAAAACTATGTGCGTTACAACACTAGTAGCTAATTACCTAATTACTTTTAATGAAGTATGAACTATGACTACGAACTACGACTGTTTGTGTTTGTGCACAAAGCATATTTGTAAATGATATCTAATAATTTGCAGTTAATTCAAATATTTATTCTGCATTTGAGTTTTTTGTTTGAGCATTTGTGCTGTTACCAAGAATTAATCAATTAATAAATAATTTCCGCTCCACGATGTCAGAGTCTAACAACATTTTTAATACATGATGAGGCAAAGCGTAGGTTAACCAGAATCACAGTTAAGTATAAACGCATTTAATAGGGCATTAGTATTAGTTTTAGGCTTTAATTTTATTTTACATCTTTTATTAATGTCGTATTTATATCTTATTATCGCATATCTCATCCTCATCTCAATCCTTCCCCAGCCAGTCTCTTTTAGCCAGTCTTTTCTTTAAAGTGTTAGTCTCTAGTCTCTCTACTCTCTAGACTCTGGTGGTAGTCTCCGTCTCCCGTCTCAGTCTCAGCCTCAGCCTCAGCTCAATATTAATTCAGTAGTATAAGTCGTAAGTGTAATGTCAGTACGAATTCCTAGTGCCCAGTGCCCAGATTAGTATTTTTGATGTGTAATATCATTGAGTACGATGATTTACTGGTTTTGGAATCACATGACTTTTACATTATTTGGTGCGTAGCTCCAAACTCCAAAGATTTAATGTGTTCATTTTAGTCATTTCTGTTCTAAGTTCTAAGCACAGAATCCAGCCACCAGCACCAGGCACCAGCAGAAAGAGAATAAATAGGCCAAACAGAAATTGTTAGTTCAAAAATTTTATTTTCAAATTTTGCTATAACTGTAGCATAACTGATAGTAAGTCAGAGTTCATAAAACAAAAATATCATTAGCAAATTAGCACTCAACATAAAATAATAAATAATTTTATACTGTAAGGTGTATCGTATGTGTATGTTGTAGTGTAGTGCTTAAATAATTAAATTAATAACACTGCCACATGGACCAGGGAACAGGGAATAGAGAACAGTGACTGAGCTGAGCTATTAGGTGAATTAGTACGACTAGTAACCTTTTAACTACTGACTTGACTTAATAAAATCTTTAAACCTAATTCTTAATTATTGTGTTTGTACGTATTATGTACTTAAGCACTTATGACTTATCAGACTGTAATTCTGTAATCGATGATCGATTGACATAAGCAGTGTTAGTTTAGTATCCTTTGTATACATCATACAGTGGCCTTTGATACTGGTTAGTTTTTTAACACCAGAGGTAATAGTAAATTACAGGTAATTTAAATATAAATAGGATAAGCAATATTTATGTGTCTAAACAACTTCGTTTCCTTTGCGTTTGCAGTTTTTATTTTTACCCCTTACTCTTGTTTTTTTGTCATTTGTTGCGTTACTTTTCAAAACTTTATTCTTGACATAGTTTTATGTTTTAGTTTTATGTTGTGTGTTTTGATTTTGAGTTCTGAATTCTGTATCTGTAAGTCAGTAAATCATTTATCGTCATCTCATCGGTATTGACACTGTTGGTTGTTGGTAGCAAGCAAGTAGATAGTCTGATAGTCATAGTCTCATGATAGTACACTGAGTACACGCGTTTTTGGCTTTGAATGGATGTGTATTAAAGTATTAAAATTGAAATAAGTAATTAAATTAATAAAACGAAAGTTAATGAAAGCAAAAATATATTTTTTTGTTTTTGATTTTCTAGTCTTTGTGAGTCTGCGTGCGATACAAAACGAAATCAAAAATGGACAAGCCTGATTCACAAGACCTAGATATTTTACCAAAACGCCCAGAACCAGAGCCTAAAAAGAAAATTCAAAAAGCCGAAAAAAATTTCAACATCCAAATTTTGATTAAAACTTTAAACCAATCATTAAATTCAACAGGCGATAAAGTTGCAACGTCTTCAGCGACTAAAACTTTTACTGCTAGTGCTTGTACTGCTTCTACGGGTTTAAATAAAGCAAGTAATTCTGGTGTCGCCACAAACAATTCTTTTCAAGCGACTCCATCCTCATCACAGTCACAGTCTTCCGCAGTGATTTCACACTCCGACGATCTAGGTAACCTAATTTAACTAATGCTACTACACTGAAGTTAGATGTACAATAAAATAATTGAGTTCAATCGCAATTGCAAGTACAAGATGAAAAATGACACACAGTTGAAACTTTAAAAATTAAATCCGTGCGCGATATTTTTAATGCCTAATTGTTGTCAATAATGTCAATGTCGACTATTGTCGAATTGTCGACAAAGCACAGTGTATTAGGTTTTTGAAATAAAGTAAAGTCAGATGTGAACAAAAACGAAATTCACCTAGTTACGTTAAATTAATTTTTGTCTGTATATTTCTAGTGTTGCTAAAAGGATTATTCAGATGTGGGGACCATTGTAATGTCAACATTCACCTCACTGAAATTCAATGCTCCAATGAAAAATGTCGCACACACATTCTGATTTCAAAGCAGCCTTTCACTTTACAAAACCATTTTGCTGAAATTGGAATTGGAACCGTTGAGGACAATCTGGACAATGAGGAGATTTCAGCTGAAAGTAGCACCATTAGCACTACGAAAATGACCAATCAGACTGTTAAAAACAAAGGTAAACATATAAGTTTTGTACAGAATCATAAAAATTGCAGTAACAGGTGGATTCGTAGTTCTATTTAAGAGTACGACACTTGTGTCATTTGTTTTTTCTTCGGTCTGATAGAGCCAGAGTTGCCAGAGGGCCAATCCGAACCTGAACAATACCAAGGTGACGACGGTGAAGCTACTGAAAATCACGAATCTTTTATTGAGGTTGAGCCAGTGGAGGATGCTGGAAACTTTCAGCATCTTTACACAGTTCCAGGCGTTGCAGCTCACACAAATTTCTGTCGTGCATCAGAAGAATCCTCTAAATCATTAGGTCGTACGGAGCCTGTGCCAGTAATAGCATCAGCACTGCCACCGCTGGCTGTACCTGCTGCACTTAAAACTACAAGTTCAACTGACACTGTCACTGTTAGTACCTCCGCCTCAAACTCAAATGATTGTGTTTCGCGTTTTGCCACTCTTGAACGAGAAGAAAAATTACCAATGATGTTGCGACACCAAAAATTTTATCTTCAAGATAGAACTGCAGGGAGAAAAGCTATAAGTTTTGGATTGAAGTCAGAACAGAAAAAAATGTCATCCCAAGCGCCGGAGCCGGAATACAAATACGCGACTATACAAATTTTGGAATCAGATAAACTCAATGCAAAAGCAAAGATGAATGATATAGTATCTAATAAAAGCAAAGAAAATACAGCCACTACTAAGAGCACAGTAGAAAGAAAGCATTTATTACAGCGTAGTAATAATATTGTTAGCAGTGTTAGTACTAGTACTACTAGTGTTACTGGCCGGACTGGCCCTGGTGTTAGCAGTGTTGAAAGCGATGGTGTTGGTCTTAGTGACGCTAGTGTTGACTCTGATTTTAATACTTCAAGCGGCAGCCCGAAAGCACGCTCTTTAAATTCGGCTTTGACTTCAACTTCAACGCAGATGTCTACAAAGCGTAAGCGAAGTACTACAGTGGAAAATCTGGATGATAACAATGACAACGATGACGATGAAAAAATTACACGGGCAGCGCGGATTAAGGACTACGATTCATATTTTGATGTAGTCATCAACAGTAAAAATACTAAACGAAGTAAGATTTTAGTTTAAACTCAAAATAATATTTCATTATAAGTTTAGTATTAAATTGGGTTGCTGCTTTTTTGCCATTGACCTTGTGGCGCAAATAATCCATTGCAATAAAGCAACTATATTAAAACCACATATTTAATTTGATACTCTTTTATTGTTTTTTATAGTCATCACCTGTAAGCTGTGTAAGATGACCATTCCAGACATTACTGCAGTTGAAGTTAGTAAGATGGTGCACATAAAAAAACATTTTTATCCAGAATTGTTCCACTGCTCTCTTTGCAAGACGGATTATAAATCTCGTACGTCCCTTGAGCGCCATTGTAGATTGTCCCCTACTCACGCAATCAATTTAAAATCGAAAAAGGAAGCGAAGAAAAAGCAGAAGCAAAAAAAGTAAGTTAAGATTTGACACAGGTTTAAAATAAAGTAGACATTAAATAACTCCTAATTATCTATTGATTATTTAATTCAGAAACGTTGAAACGTCATTCAGATTCAGAACGTAAACGTTGGAGTAGGATTTTAGATTTAGATGTAGCATGTAGTTTTAAGTTTTAATTGTAGTAATAATGTCATACGTATTAGTATTTATCTAGGAATTGAAATTTCACACTCCAAACTCCAACCTAGGTATATTATGACATGACACAATGAATTAAATGACATAAATTTTAAATATAGTTTTGTATTTCTTTATTTATACTTATACGAGGTTAGCCCAAATATGGCTTAAAAATAGCATAATTCATGAATTTATATAAATAATATGTATATATAGATAGTAGCTTCTAACAACAACTAGTTTAGTAGTATAGTATATTATTATATGACAGGGGTTCGGTGTTCGGTCCTAAAGAGACCAACGCCGCCAAGGCCTTTATAATTATGGCCTATTGCCTATTGCAGTTTGCAGTAGTATACTAAAGTGGTACTGACGGTACAGTTAAAATTAAATGGTCTAAGCTAACTTTACTTTAATGAACTAAATATGTTTAATATTATTTTAATATTACTATGTTTCTTTTAAATTTATGATTTCTTGCTAGTTTCTGGTAGAGATTGTTTTAGTAACTAAACTATAACTTGACATTAGCGTAGAATCAACATTACTATTTTATGCAATAACACCAAAATACAGAAACTAAAAATTAAATATGTTTTTAATTTTAAAGTAATTAATTTAACTTTTCAGTAAATTAATTGTCTTTCTAAATTGTAGTGAAGCCAAACTAAAATTAAAATAACAAAGTACAATAAAAAAGTCAAAGTTTTTGTTTTTAAATTTAGGTATTTATTCTAAACGCTAACGTCAGCAAAATGAATTGTGTTTTCATTTATTAGATTCATAGGGACTAATTTATGAACAGAAATATTGTTTATAGTTTATAAAGCAGTCATGAACAAGCACCGCAGATTAAGATATTTCCAGTTTTTTAATACTCTTGTTAATGCTAATCAGGTCTTTTATTGTCACAAAAAAAATGAAATAATAAATATTGGCTAGTATGTGTTTTGTTTGTCCTGGTTCTTTTGACTTTTTTATGTTAATTTAATTATCTGACTAATTATTAACGCTACCATTTCATCCGTAAAGGTCACCATCACCGTCAGGCTCAGGCTCAGGCCCGGTCAGGCCGTCAGCGAGTACTAGTGATTTTATTATTTAATTAAAATTGACTCATAGCATCATTATCGTAACATTAAAAATAGAAACTCAAAGCAAAGAGCAAAGCAGCCAGCAAAATGCAGCTGATAATGAAAACAAATGGTAGAAGTAGAAACAAACTACATAAGCAGTTGGCTGAAATCTGTAATTTAATTACTTAATTAGTGGTCGCAGTAGTAGCAAGGACAACGACTGCAAGTCGCAGTCGCAAGTAACATACCATACCTTCAAACGCCTATAGTATGATATAAAAAAAGCATAGGTATACAGCACAGTAGATAGTCGTACAGTACAGTATAATTAATTAATGTATAGTATTTTAGTGTTGATACTTCTACTTACTTACTTAAGTTAGGTACTTAATCACATTACTGCCTGCGTTCTAACAGTTACTCATTCACTTGCTTTAACTTGCAGTACATTGAACTGCCTGATCATAAAATAAAAATAAAGATAATATTTTAAATACTTATTTGGACCTTGGGGTTCGACGTTCGACATTACTAATTACTAAATACGTTGGCAGTGTTGGCACTGATTACCTATTCTTGATTTACTGGTTTGGTTTTCTTGAATCTAGTATCAAAGCTGAAAGTTAACAAATTAAAATGTACGCAATTAGTTTGAATTTAAATTTAGATAAAAATCAAATTGGAAAATGTTAAATTTGTGTTGGATTCAACACAGGTCACAGAACACATCGTGCAGTAGTATGAACGGCAACTGCGGTATTACAAAAGCTATTTTAATTAATGCATGAAATGAAGGCATGAACTAAAACAAGTTGTAACTTTGTAATATTCTATTTCTAGTGATTTATGTAGCACAAATTAATTGTGTATTCTAATTTAAATATTCGACTTTGGCTAGTGTCAGTGGCAGTCAGTGCAGTGCCATGATTTGCCAGGCCAGTGCCAGTGCTGCAGCAAGTAACAGTAGTAACGTTGATCGTCTTGCGTGGTAGTAAGTGCTGGTCTACTGGTAGTCTAGTAACTCAAACTGGTAGTGGCAGTGGCAATGGCTTACTAGTGAGTCGTTAGTTTTAGTTTTTAGTTTTGTAGTCTCATGTTTCAGTTTAAGTATGTCAGCTAGTCACTAGAACTGGCATTACTTCAGTACTAACACTAACTAGTACTACTAAGCAGCAGCTAAAACTTGGCATTAACACTAATTCAAATTCATCCCAAGCTCCAAGCTAAAGAATTCTCAAAAATACAACACCCGTGCATATATTTGAAAAACGTTTGCGTTTTGCATTACCTAAAACATTAAAATATAATTATTAGTTATTATATAGGATTTTTCAAAGTCAGTAGTCAGTACTCACATAACATTCAAATTCACTAGTATTCAGTTCTTCGTTCTTAGTCAGTGTCAGTTAGTCTTCCAGTTCCAGTCTACAGGTTTTCAGTTCAGTCCTCACTCTTTACTTCTTTAGTCAGTTAGTCAGTCGCGACCGTGAGTGCTTTAGTGGTGTAGCAACATCTACACACTAAATACAGCGTAACTATTCACAACTTTACTTTGACTTTGCATTTTGAATTGTTAATTTTCCTACAATTTGTTTTGATTTTACTGATTACTATTATCTATCTTTCTGCAACGTACAAGTGTACATCAGGATTGTGTTCTTTGGTCTCGAAGAGATTGCGCCGTTTATAATGCCAGTCACAGAGGTGAATTAAAATTTAACTATTAAAATAATAATAAACATTTTTTTACTCTTTTATGAATTAGATTTATGTAAATCTCTGTAGCAGCTTGAGCTTGAGCTTGAAGACTAATGAGCTAAATTATTTACTTACTCACAGCACCTAGTTGGCTTTAGAGTACCATCTGCAGCGTCCTGGCAATGTCAAAATTTGCTAAATCTTCAAAATGCAGAGTTCTCGTTTACTGATACAACAATTCTATGTCAGCTTGGGCGATTTATACCATTTCATGGATTTTTAGTTGAATATTTTAATCAAGGCGACGACCCGATTCATCCCAACTATCCCGAATCTGAACCTGAAAGTTACCAAGCTCAGGTTGTGGTTAATACCGTTAATAACCATAACCAGCAAGTAAGTTTTACATATTTGTGTTTTCCCTTTCCCCAAGTCCACTTTCCACTGGTCAGCTAGTCTGCAGTTCTGCAGTCTGCAAACCCTGCATTGATCATTGATCTGCAAGCATTGCATAAAACAAAAACTAATAGTTTTCATAATGTTTCTTGTGTATTCATATTCATTTAGTTAACTGCGCAAACTGTGACCGGAACGGCGTCTGATTCAGTAATTAACCTTGAAAATTATCCAGTCGTTGAAGTTGCTCAGGCAGTATTATTTCTTTATGTTGGAAAAATATGTTTATGGCCAACATCGATCACACGCTTCATAGAAATATTGTTGGCTCTTGGTTGTAATCCATCACGTGTATTGATAATGGGCCCAATGTCTTTTGCATTATATGATCATATGTTTGGATCCCCAGCATTAACTGAAACTGCAGGAGGACAGAAACTTCGATTTTGGTCTAATAACAATGGTGTTTTGACCGCGCACTTCATTTATGCCAATGGAATTTCGCATATTGAAGGGTATAGTGTATCGTCATAGTCATAGCCATCATAGTTAGGATTAGGATAGTTCAGGTTAATTAATATTCGTGCCCTGACGCCTGACTGAGACTCTGAGACTGAGTCCTAATTCCTGATTTTTACCTACTTACCTTACACTTACACTTAAGACTTTCATTTACATTTTTTCCTTATAATATTTTCATATTTCCTAATTATATGTACATATTAATTATAGGTGTTTTAATAATATTCTAATTGCATAGCACAATAATAATGATTTAGGTTAAATAAGTAAATAAGACATTTCTACTCTAGTTTTATGTTTCATTCCAGTTCCAGCTTTTTGTTTAATATTCGGCAGTTCTTTTGTAAAGTGTCACTTTTATTTTATAATATAATTTCCAGGAACTTAATTTATTCAGTTTTTGTTTTGAATAATTCCTTCTGAAATACGTTTTACTACTGAACTACTGACACTGACAACTACAGGCTACTCGTTACATTTGCTGACTCACTACAAACAACACATAAATCTCAAATTAGGTTTTGCAAAGGACGCCACAGCAATAAAGATTAAAAATTTGGTATAAAAGGCGAACCATTTTTGTTCATCCGCTTATTAGTTCGTTTACTTTGTTATTGCAATTTACAAAAATGTCGGCTCCGACATCCAGTGTCGAATTAAAAAAACGAGGTAGAAAAGCCAGCAGTAGTAGCAGCGGTAGCAGTAAGGGTAGAGGCCAAAGGTTAGGCAAAAACAAAATACCTTCAGACTCAAACTCTGAGGAAGATAATGTAACCGTTTCCCCAGCGGTTACTCGTTCTAGGGCTTCAAAATTATCTAAATCAAAATTCAAACAGCAGACAAATCAAAGAAGAAAATCACGTAAACCCGCAGTAGTTGTAGATATTAAATCAAGTTCCAGTTCCAGCACTAGTGAAGGCTTGTCCCCAGTATTAGGGAAAGGTTTAAAATCATGTCGAGATCCTCCAAGTCAGAATAGTAGTTTCACATCACCAACAAATAACCAAGAGGATGAAGAAGAAGAAGCTAATTTTCTAGCAGGTTCCGAATCTGATTCGGTGTTCACTCAAAAAGACCGGCCTAACCACAAAAGACAGTCTCAATCTAAACCTGAACATCCTGGTGAAGCTGAAGCAGGAGCATTCAATTCGGAATTGTCAGATTCTCCTGCATCCTCCAAGGTGCAAGTCGAAGTTGAGTTAGAAGATGAAGAGGAAACTCTATTTTTATTGGATCGTGCAGATGCTTTGTTTGGAGAAAGGCCTTTACATACGCAACATCGTCCGGTAGTTCGACGGCGCTGTCGATCATTAAAAGGTAATTTAATTTTTATTTCGTTATTTAGATTTTTAACTTGTTAAACAAACGTTTAGACAACTTCACGATTTTATGAAGTATTTAAGTTAGGTTTTTTTGTTTAATAATAATAATAATTCTTTTAATTTTGTATACATTGTGATTATAATTTAAAATTTAAGTATTGTTTTAATGATGTATATTTTGTTTTTATCTGTACTTGCAAACAGGAGACTCTCCGCTGCTAAAATCCTCAAGTGGTGATGATTCCTTTGCAGAACCTCTACCGCTAGCATCAAAGTCAAAAGAAAAAGAACCGAACTCATCCGTTGATGACTTAGCAACGGTAGAAGCATTGGGGATAGGAATGGATCACGGAAGCATCGGGAGTCCTGAAAATAGTGACAGCGAAAATCCCTCAAACTTGGAACTAAACTGTTTAGAAACAGAAACAACACCAACTCGAACTGGTGTTACATCTAGAAGAAAGCTGTCACAACTGTCGGAAGGTAAAATAAAACTAATTATTGTTTAAACTAGTTTAAATAACATTAATAAATAATAATAACCACTGTGCAAAATAGTTTAGTTTCAGTCTGGTCCTAGTATTATTGTTGAATGATAATTTAATTATTAAATATATTAATTTTATTTTAGGTGCCTGCGGCTCCGGCGGCTCGCCGCATCTAGCTAAAAGGAAAAAAGTCGCTTCTATGGATATGGATATTGATCCCACTTCAAGCAATTTTAATGAAAATTCGGATGATGTTTCTTCTGATAATTGTTTGTCTCCTGTCCAATTAAACTCCACGCCGTTGCCGCGGTCAAGCGCATCCCGTTCCCGTTCTTCTTCTTCTAGAACTGTATCTCCAGTGAAGTGGAATCTCAGTATACGTCCAGGATTTCAACTTCGGGGAAAAATCGCTATTCATTTTGATTACATCGGACACCGAGATGAAGTTATAACATGCTCTGGAATTCCAGAGCATAGATACGCCGTGGCCTGCAGGCGTTGTCCAGCCGTGTTAGCTGGACATACATCTTCATATTCGAATTTGAGTCGACATTTGTTGGTAAGTAGAGTTTTATGTCATGTATATATTTAATTTTTGTTTGGATTTAATTACCGGTCTGATTGTCTGATATAAATTCGAAATATACTTAAATGAAATTCTTGTTTTTATTTAATATTGTAGACGCGCCATGGTATTGGGCGTTCTCCTAAGGCACCACCGCAACCCGAGAATTCAGCTTCAGCACCAGTGCCAGTACCATATCATCGATATCATCCTAAGCAGCTCAGATATGAGATGAACTGCCTGCGCTTCACATTGTTGAACAGTCTGCCATTCCAAATGGCAAGATATGATGCATTTCAAACGATGGTGTTGGATCTTGATGACAACATCCGAACAATTAGTGGAAAAACACTAAGTAGACGCATGTTTCGAATCAGTAATCGGGTAAGTGTAAAACTAGGCAATTATTATTTCAATTTTACACACTTACATGTAGTAGCTAGTAGCTGTTAATTAATTCAAAACGGCGAATCGTTTAGAAATACTAAGAGCGTACTAGTTATTTTCTGCGTTTTTGATTCACGTTGGCTTCCATTTTCAGTAATGATTGTGAATAACTTGCACAAAAAATTTAATTCTAGAATTTAATATATTTGTATTTCATTTCAGGCAATAGAGGACAATAAAAAGATTCTGAAGAGCGTACGATTCGTAAGTATTCTTGTAGACGGATGGACTACAAAACGAAATAAAGGAGTCATCGCTGCTCAAGCAGTGTTTTGTACTTCCAATATGAAATGGGGTGTACGAATTATCGGATTAGAAGAATTGGCCGGTAGTCACACTGGCACAGCAATTCGAGACTGCGTCAACGCTATGCTAGAAGAGCATAGTCTTCTTGATAAGGTATGTATCTATTATTTAACAACAAGTATCATATTCTTATAATAATTATACTTTTCACTGTCCTGTATTGTATTGTACGTTTTCCGCACACCTCATTCTATGCATGAACTTTGTATTGTACATGCACTGAATTAATTAAATTTCGCATTTAACATTATTTGGTTTTGAATTTGCACAGGTAGCGGCATTTGTGATCGATAATGGTAGCAATATGGTGAGTGCTTTCGACCATTTCCCTCGTAGGAAGCCATTTGTGCACGGGGAGCCACCCCGTCCATTTGGAAAGTCTCATGGAACTTACCGATGCGTTGCACATACACTGCAGCGCGTTGTCAAGACTGCTGATTTAGGTAGTATAAGTTTCTCCGTCAAGAACGCAATGCTGTGTATCGCTAGGATCATGAGTTCACAACTTCTGAAAAAATTACTAGAAGTTCAAACGGGTAGGGGATTTCCAAAGAAATCAGATACGCGCTGGAATTGTGAATATGACATAATCTGTCTGCTTGTAACTGTAAGTTGTTTTAAGTTGTCGCATATTTTTTAATTATTTTAGCATCAAAATTTTATTATTTTATATGAAAGATAATCAAATTATGTACGTGCAAATATTACCTAATAGTAGTGTTGCAACAAGTTTTATAACCTTTATATGTACATTGCTGAAATAGTTGTATTCATAATGTTGTTTATTCATTTAATTCTAGGGAAAAATGTTTAATGCTGTCAACAGCATCATAAACTACGCATTGACTTCAAAAGACGGATCTTTTTTCAAGAACTGTATAATTAAGCCAGTAGTAATGCGATCACAAGACTTCTTAAATTTAAAGCAGTATTGTGATTTATTGGAACCGTTAGCTACAGCGACAGATAGACTGCAAGCAGACGGGTTTACAGCGCATTTAGTGTTGCCTGAACTCCTTCGATGCTTTCAAAGTAAGTCTTTCATGAGTTTAATTCTCCATATATAACGTTGCATTATTATACTTATTATTGAAAGCTCTACAAATTATTATTATTGTTTTTTGACAATTTTGTATTTACTTTTAATTTAAACTTAGAAATCACAAAAGTTGAGTTAGAATCACCCCCAAACAGTGTTGCATCCACACTGATTTCGGAGTTTCTTCGTCGTTTTGCATCTTGGTTCACAGACCCTATATTGGTAGTCGCAACATTTCTGGATCCATGGCGGAAACTTCATTTCTTTGATTATATGCGCACTTGTAAGCAAGAAATAATAATTTTAATATACACTTAATTAAATCAATGCAATATAAATTATTGAACAGAAAAAATGAAATTTTTTATTGGTAGGCAAACACAGTGTCACAATTTTACTGTGTTCTTGTGTCTGTGTTGATTTAGAATTAAGAATATTTCAATAATGTGTATTTTTTACATTGTATTTTTTTACAGTTGGGTATTATCGACATCTCCCAATAATGGATAACTGCGACATTCTTAAACTACTGGAAGATTTTTCTATCACCTCAAGCAAAGTCATTTTTGGCATCAATAAAGACGAATCACCGAAATCAAGGAATGATGCTACAGCAACAGCTGTCTCTCCCGAAAACAAAGCTGCGTCACAACCTTTAAATAGACCCATAGATCGTTCAGAATCTTTAGAAGAGTATGCACCTTCCTCACCTACAACGTGTGAATCAAATCCATCCACGTTCAACACCAATACAAATTCTGAGTGCGAAATACCACCCATGGCCATGGCATCAGGAACTCTAGAAGAAGGACTGTCAGCAACAATATCATTAGAGATTAAAGCGTTTGCTTTTTCTCCGATTATTAAAGCAGATGTAGGGACGTTTTGGCAAGAAAAAAAGCTCTCTTTTCCTATATTAGCCAATTTATTTCCTTGCGTGATGTCGCGTCCATCATCAACGGCTCCGGTAAGTCACTGATTGTTATTTAGTAATTCAAACTATCACAAATAAATCCCCCCTATTATTCTGTTTTTTAATTTCTACGCCAAGTTTAGGCAAGAGCTACAGCTACAGGGGCTTTAAAATTAGTTGCACCTAATCTCAATAACCTGACCGGTTAAACTGACTTATTAAATTTCTAAACCATAAAATTTAAGATTGGGACCTAATGACCTGATGACTTGTAAATATATTAGCATTTTTATTTTGTTATTGTGGAGACTAAAACATCTGTGATTTTGTTGATTTTTTCAGCTTGAACGATTATTTTCAAAATGCGGGGTTAATACCCGGGATAAAAGAACTGCGACATTACCTGCTACACTAAAAAATATGCTCGTAACCAGAGAGTGGTTTGAAGCGGAGGACGAAGTCGTAACACCTAATCTGAAGAAGGAGAAGGAGTCACAGAGACAGAAACATAAGCAAAATGAAACTGGCGCAGATGCTGAGGAACGCGCTAATAATTCTGACTCTGATGTGGAAGTGGAAGATGGTGTGAATCCAAATACTGATGGCATCGACACCAATAATTCAAGCCAATCAAAGGAGTTAACGACCCCAGGCAAACGTCCAAATCGACTAAGACTAAGACCAACGCCAGGATCGTCAACATCTTCCAATTCATCATCTCCAACTTCACCGTCCTCACGCAGCTCCTCCTCGTTACTCAGAGACGAGTTTATCGATTTTGATACCGCTCTTAGAATGGTATTAGACGATACTGATCCTTTGTTTGGAGAAGGCGACGACGACGAAGATGCGGGTACATGGGAGTGTGCAGAATCCCAGCAACAAGGTTGGATGTCCTAGGCCTAGAATGCAGTAAAGTGCATACTCACTCATTTTAATGTATACTCTTGATATTTATCATTAAGATGTGATGCTCAAATATTTTTTTCATTTTAATTTTTAATCAACTTTTTAAAATTTTAACAACTTAAATTTATTTTTTATTTTTTTTTCAATTTTCCGGTTTGTCGTTTGAGAAATAAACGTCAAACTTTTTTAATTTTAATTTTGTAGGTATAATTTTATACTTTTTTTTCAATTTTTCGGTTTGTCGTTCTAGAAATGAACGTCTAACGTTTTTAATTTTAGTTTTGTAGGCTTAATTTTATACTTTTTTGCTTTTCGTGCGTAGTACGTTTATTTATTTTAATTTCAGTTTTATTAAATAAAGTTGTAAATATTTTTTTGTGGCAATTTGAGCATACAATCATATAAAGTGTGCTAGGCTAGCTGCTAGCTTATTGCAAAGCAAACTGATTTTTAATTTTTGCTATGTAATTCATTATTTTTATTTAAGTAAACATGTTTACATTGTTTACAATTATGAATATCGATAAAAGTGTAACATCTAATTTTAGTATTTTATAATTTACCTTAAAATCGTCTAATTTTTAAGCTATACATACGACATACGGTCAGTCTTCACTAATTTTTATTGCGGTAGTATTTTAATTTTTAATTCAGTGGTAATTTAAATTAATTTTATTCTAAGTTATTTCAATTTAAAAATCAAAACACGAAACTCTTATGATTTAGGTATATTTGCTAATTTTCGTATAGATTTATTAAGTGATTTGGCATTTTGGCATTGTACAATTGTACATCATTGTTTATACACAATTATATATTAAACATAAAAATTAATACCAAATTTTGAATTACACTACGGTTTTGCAATAATTCACTTTCATAAAATCATTTTACTATTTGTTAATTTTTTTCTTAGTTTCATTTCATAATATTATTTCACTGTCATAACATATTATTTATCACTGCATACTGCATAGCATTTTCTTTCAGCTACTTCTGGTAGCAGTGTAGTAGCAGACAGCAGGAGTAATAGCTAAAATGCAGCAGCAGCAGTAGCAGTAAGCGCAGGTACGCTAGTGTTTACACCGTTGGCACACACAGCTAGATTTATCAGAGAGAGTAATAATTGCTCGTATTACCTGAGGGATAAAAGTAAAGGTGAATCGTGATGAAGCCAGTCCCTAGTCCCTACGCCGCTATGTAGGCAGCTCGAGATGTTGCTAAAAAATGTAATTCCCTTGAAATTACATCTCTTCATATTAAATTAGGAGCAACTGGAGGAAACAGAACTAAGACTTCTAGACCAGGGGCCCAGTCAATTATTAACAGTTCTGCAGTCTTTTACTTTTGACTCGAATTACTCAAACGGCAAAATGCTAACGATAATTTGCTTCGTAGATTGTGATGACTGTAATAAAATCAAAATGTTTTAAAAAATATAATGAAATCTTTCCACAGGTATGTGTAAAACAAATGGATGTTCTCGGAGTGGTGTTGTTGTTCCTTCTCTTCCGATCTTCTTCGTCTTCTTCTACAATCGTCGACCACGACGACAGCCCTTCCTCCGGGTTGAGTCTGACAGAATTGGTGTCACATCCTCAATACGTCCAATCTTCATGTTGGATCGAGCTAAAGCACAAAGAGCTGACTGGGCCCCTGGTCCAGGAGTCTTAGTTCTGTTTCCTCCAGTTGCTCTTGATTTAATATGAAGACGGATTTATCAGGAAGATAAATAATTGCTCGTATTACTGGAGAGATGAAACTAAAGGCAGATAGTGATGAAGCCAGTCCCTACGCCGCTATGTAAGCAGCTCAAGATGTTGCTGAAAAATGTAAATCCCTTGAAATTACAGCTCTTCATATTAAATTAAGAGCAACTGGAGGAAACAGAACTAAGACTCTTGGACCAGGGGCCCAGTCAGCTCTTTGTGCTTTAGCTCGATCCAACATGAAGATTGGACGTATTGAGGATGTGACACCAATTCCGTCAGACTCAACCCAGAGGAAGGGTGGTCGTCGTGGTCGACGATTGTAGAAGAAGACGAAGAAGATCGGAAGAGAAGGAACAACAACACTACTTCGAGAACATCCATTTGTTTTACACATACCTGTGGAAAGATTTCATAAGATTTGTTTAAACTTTTTGATTTTATTACAGTCAACACAATCCACGAAGCAAATTAGTGTTAGCATTTTCCCGTTCGAGTTAGAAGTAAAAGACTGCAGAACTGTGAATAATTCCATGCTGCAGTAGCTGCAGTGCAGTTGTGCAGTGTATAAAGTTATTAAAAATCTAAATTCTGTTGTTGCATTTACATATGTGACTTACCACAACATCTGACCTAAAAAATGAAATTGACCACACTTACGATGAAGAACTATAAGTACTGTTTCTATGATTTTAAAAGTACAACTTTTAAAATGACAATATTTCACGCATAAAGTCATAAAATATAACACAAAAGCTGTGTAATTAGTTAAGTAGTGTAAGATTATTATTGTGATTGTGACTTCTGACTTGAAAGATTATGAATAAATTAAAATCAGTAATTTAAAATTTTAACATTTATTGATACCATTTTTATTCGTGATTGTTTTTGTACAACATCATTTCGTAATACGCAATAACGAAATGCATATCAGAAAATCAGAATTCATTCATAGATTCATAGAATACAAAATTCACTGGATTGCCTGCCAAACTGCCAACGCCAACTGACAGGTAACTTGGTAAAAAAATAATTAAAAAGCATAATAACTGGATAGCCTTAGTTTGTTAGAAGTTATAGAATTCATATTTTATGGCTAAGGCTAACACACTAACACACTAACACAACATAAAATTAGGTGTTTACGTTTAAATAACTCTTAACATTAAAAGTATTAAAACTTTACTAAAAAATTGAACACATAAAAAAATCATTTTTTCAGCTCACAATTTCATTTACACACTATAAAATCGATATGTACAGACTACGACTAGACTGTATACTGAAACTGAAAGCACTTACTGACAACTGACAGATTAATACAAACACTCACGACATTTGCTTGTCATTGTTAGTTTATAATTTCTAATAATTACATAATCCATTATGTATATCGCATAAAAGAATTTATTAAAATTATTTGAATCAAAATATAAACATCATGTGCTTATCGATGCAAGATGTAAACTATTAAATAATATGAACTATCAAAGTGAAAAACCTAACATAACACAACTTAGCACAACAACAAGCTATCAAGCAATGTTAGGTAAACACAAGAACAAGAAACTCACAAAAGTTTAAGTTACAAAGTACAAGGTACTGAAGAATGAAGGCTAAATCGGACAGTTATGATTATAATAATTGAAATGCTAGAATCACCAAATACTGTGTCCCAAGTCCGAACAGTCGCAACACTCTCACTCAAAACACTAGGAAACTAGAACTAGGAACTGAAAACTGGTAAATTTTGTTTTTTATCCTGATGTGCTGCCTACTGCTTAACGGTTGCATCTATGATTTGACACTTGTGCGACTACTGCGACTACAACTACAGTCTACTTCAAATCTAAACTAAAGTTAATAATTTATAAGCAATATAATTAATTAGATCTCAGTCTTGCTCTTGATAATAGTTACTGATAACTGATACTGATTGATTCTAATTCTACATTCTACTTCAACTTTCACTAAACACACAACAAACCATGACAAATATTGGAATTGTCCGAAATACCTAAATATTGTAAGTAATTAGTACTTTCAAACTGTAATTCGTTTTATTAATTACTTATCTTGTTACGTTACGATCATGGGACTGACACTGACTACTGACGCTGAAGAGCAGCGGTAGCTAAGCCTAAGCGTTTCTCCTGTTTCTTCTTGTTTTGCAAGTGGAGTCTTGTACGGTTGTGTCTACCGACGCTCGAAAGATTCTTTAACTTGATATTGCACATCTTACATTTATATTTCAGCGGATAGTAGTGGTTTCGAATATGATCTCGGAGAATTTTTGCAATCGTGGTGCAATCTCGACTCATCTCTTGACATATCTTGCAAGTATACACTGTTTAAAGCAAAAAATAAAAAATATTAATGAGTAAGTAAAACTGATTATGACATGAGCATCAACATCAACCTTAAAACATGCAATGCTATCAGAGTTTTGAAAGCATGAAATATTTACGCTTTACCCCTACGCCAATAATTTGTGCATTGTTTAGTAAAAGAAAAAACGGTGTTTAGTTTTAGATAATACAAATAGGAAATGATAAATAGTAGATTTTAATTGTCGTAAAACTTACTTTTGACTAAATCAGAAATCGTTGTAGTGAAAAAGAACTGAAAAAAACGGTCGCCTAGAACTTTTAGCATTGCTAATGCAGCGGGTGACTGCCATTTGCCCTCCATATTATTGTTTTGACGATGTACCAACAAATCCGTTTTTTTTGGTTTAGTAGGTGTGGACTTCGTATTTGAATGTCGTTGTTGCTGCGATGCCTGCGATTTTGAATGACCTGCCTCTGCTGGCTCGACTGGCTCTGGCCCATGCCCAGTGTTCAACGTTGAGGATGATGATGATGCGATGGCTGCATCTGAAGTTGAAGCCGAAGCTACATCTTTGACGTTCATATTATTCTTCTCACGATACACCAAATCCTTTTTTTTTGGTTTAAGTGATGAATTCGGATTTGCATGTCGACGTGGTTTCTGCGATTTGAATTGCTCTGACTCTGGCTTGACTGGCTCTGGCCCATGCCCGGTGTTTAACTTAACTGATGATGATGATGCGATGGCTGCATCTGAAGTTAAAACTACATCTTTGACGTCGGCTGCAGAACCCACAGCCACATACACTGGAATTTTGGCTTCCTCGACAACACGAACATTTCGTTGGCTTGAGCTTGGATTGGCAATTTTGCTTTCAGCCCTTGCTGTATCTAAGTTATCAATAATAATTGTCGGAGTTTTATCGTATGATTCGAAGCTAGTGTTTTCAATAGGACGAACACTAAGATTAGGAGGATTTGGATCTGGATCTGGATCAGCTATTTGATACTTTCCATTTTTGGTTTTTTTAAACTTCATTGATAAGCGTTTTGATTTGGAATACATGGCAGTGGGCTTATTAATACCTTTGCTTGACTTCTGTATTTGTTTATGGGGACGTCCACGGCCACGGCCACGGCCACGGCCACGGCCACGTCCTTTTTTATTTTGCTGTTGATGCTGATGCGGAGGCGACGGAGGCATCGGAGGCATCGGAGTCGGAGGTCGGTTAACATTTCTATCCTCAGATATTAAGTTCAGGAAGGGTTGAGGACTCAGGTCCTCTGCGTCTTGATCTGGAAAAAGACATTGAGGATAATTTTGTTGCCGTAGTTCGTTAAACCTTGATCCCCACACATAGTCATTATCATTGTTACCTTCAACGTAATCTGTATCCACAAATTGTTCTCCCTCATCTTCTTTTACTACTTCTACTTTAATAGTTGCACTGGTTGCAGGTGAAACTGGTGCAGGCGCAGGTTCATTAAAGTCATTAGAATTATTGGAGCTTGCAACTTCAGTGTCTAAACAGCATTCAACAGGGATTGGGAGAAGTGTCGCAAGAAGGCTTCTTTTTTGCGACACACCATTTGGATTTGGATGTGTAGTCACCACAGTCAAAATTTCTTGATTGCTGCCGCTGCCGCTGGTGTTGGTGTTGCTGGTAATATTTTCCGCTTCCGGTTCATTTGGTTTTGGTTCACTGGCACGAGATTCACTGTCACTACTTAGGGCTGCGGATGCGTAGCACGCTGAAGCTGGCAAGGTCAAGGTTGAAATTTGAGTTGAAGTTGAAGCCGTTGAAGGCAATGCTGGCGCTGGCAATGTCACTTCTTTCACACTTAGATCCAAAGGTAAATCTTGTATTTCCATTTCTTCTTCCTCTGGTTCTGTTTGCGTACCTAAAGATACACCACCACCACCATGGCACTGCATTTTTGTGACATGAATATTTACGTCACAGTGATTTCCAATTGAGATGAGTCCAGCAATTTGATCTTAAAAAAATAAACAAAAACATTATTTAATTAGGTTTTGCACGCTATCAGGATATCATACTAGATCAGGATCAGGGTAACGTATTGTTTCCTGATTCCTGATTTCTATCTATGTCGCATTCTGCATTTTAGTTTTAATTTATTTCAATTAAATAAGTTAGCTTGGTAATCTTAAAATGTCAACTACTGATGTTAGAAATGTAGATATAACCAAATCATCAAACTTAATATAGCGTAACATGCAAAATGCTGCTGCAACAATGCAAAACTAGCCAACTTTTACCTTTTAAATCATGAGAAATATTTAACACAGTTGTTGTTGTCGTTGTGGATGCCGAAGATGAATTTGTAGACAAGATCTGTGGCGAATCAGCTTTATTGGTTAATTTTCCCATGTTAACTGGTTTATTTCTATTCATGGTCAGCTTCAGCTAGTGCTAAAATAAATCAAATGTAAAATCTGTGAATTATTTAAATATTTTAAACTTAAACAATAGCAACATTCACAATAATTAAATATAAATACAAACATATTACAAAATTCTGTTAATTTACTTTTTTATACCTGCATTCAGTCCGTAAGTTAAAAGAAAATCAAACGCGAAGCCAACAGTCCTTTGTTTTCTCTAAAATCTTGAATCCTTCTAACTTATTCAATAATACTCGTATCAGTTGTCAGTAAAAAACTGAAGCGATAGTAGTTGATTCAAAAATATTTGTTACAATTTTACTTTTTGCTTTTGGAAAATTTGCCGAATTGTCAAAAAATTACTACTTTTTTAACTAAATTGAACTCTGAAAGTCTGCCGTCTGACTCTGACTGACGACTGATGACTAACAACTAATTACCCTTAGAACTCTTTTAAAAAAAAACAACCGGAATTTTGCTTCTATTCTGATAATTTCTCGGTGTTAGTTCTGTGACGACTGTGACTGTACTGACTGTGCTTAATTCTTCTAGATCTGGTGTTATAGCCGTGTGCGTACTGCGCACTTCACTACGTCCTTCATACGTTTATAAAGTGTTTAGTTCCTAGAGCTTGTGTTTGCACTGTTACTGTTTGTAAATTGAAAAGTGCAGCTATTAGGCTACTTATTCAGTTTTAAAGCTTCGCACACATACAAGTAATGTATGCACGTGATATTTGGGCATTCAGTTGGCCTATTGGCTTTTGCAAGTAGAATAGCGGCAATTTACGTCACGTAAACTGATAAAGTGTTGTTGTTGTTGTTATTGATATTTTGCATGTGCAGAACGTAACATACAAAAAAAATAAAAATAAATAAACAATTTAAGCTTCTCACATGTACTTGTACTCTGACTCACTGTGACTTTGGTGGGTTGGTTGGATTAGGTAGGTAGGTGTGTAAACACAATGTTATATTTTTGGTTTAGTTTGACTTGCTTAACTATTTAAGGGTTAAGTAAAAAGTGTCTTGTGTTCTGTGTTCTGTTTAATTCTTAAATTATATGTTGTTGGAGCACTAATACGGTTGACAGTCAGTACTCTGTAGTCTCTGCAACTTATTACACAGTTTTATCTACTTACTGACTTATGGACTTAGTATTAATTACAAAATTTCAAATATTAAATCAAAAGTTCTACCAGTTTCTTGTATTTAGTATTCAGGTATTTTTTAATGTACTTCTTATTTGTTTCTGTTTTTAATTCCTCAAGAATAAATAAATTAGTGTATTAGGGTTTTGAGGAGACACGGGTCTACAGTCTTTGTGTCTTTGTGTTGATAAATAAATAATAACTACTATTAGCAGCAGCAGCTACAACAATGTCTTCATCTAGATTTAACTGCACTGGCCAGGTAAGCTGATACTTAATACTTTATTTGTACTACAGTTATATTACAAGTGTTACATTAGTGTTACAACAAGCAAAAATTGAACTAATAAATTATATAGGTGTTTTTTGCCTTCTTAAAAAAATAAGGCACACCAGCCCAGTGGTGCCACAGCTTGACTCCATCTGAAGCTGTCAGCTGTGGCTGGCTGGCTGGGTTTCCCTCCCAGCTCCAGTGACGATCTCGACCTTGAGCCTTACTTTAGCCTTGTAGCCAGTACCAGTACCAGTGCTCCAGTGGCCGGCCACTGGATCAAACCAAGTCAAGGGATCGATCCTGTCGGCCCTTGGGAAAAGATACTCTCTTCCTCTTTCCCCCTACTGGCAACAGCTGTTCATTGGCTACAGGCTAATTAACTTTTTGCTGGTCGTTAAACCACTGGACTGCGTGTCCCTGTGTGATCCATGGGGCTATGAAAATCGTATATTAGTCTCTAAAATGGTCCTATATAGAAAATCTCTAAAATGGGACTCAATATTATTCTATTTTTATTTACAGACTATTGAAAATGTTGACAAGAATGGCACAACTACTGATTCAGACACGAATAAAACCATTCAGTCCTGTGAAGTTCAAGATCTAAAAACTGCCGAACTTCAGAATGTGAACTTGGTGTCTTACCCATTAGCTGATACGCATGGAGATGGGGATGGTATAGTTTACATTGATCGAATTCCAAATAGCGTGAGAGTAAATGGAGAAGAATTAGAAGTAGTATACACCAATGTAATCAGTGGCTCAGGTTCAAGTGGCTGCGCCTATCAAAATGAAACACTTGAAGACTCTCAAAACGATGAAGAAAAACAAGGTATCTATTCTAACAAATGTATTTATTCATGCATGCAAAGTATTCAAATTTAAATAACAACACAATTACTTTTGTATTAATAAATGATCTAAACTAATTTATTTAACGCCAGGCAGGCAACACACATTAAGCTTAAATTCAAAGCTCTTTGTTGATAAAATATGAATGAGAATGAAGGCTAAAAATTGTTTTTCAACTTTAAACGTTGTTGCAATATTATTTAAAACAACTAATTTTGCTAATTTAACAACCGTAACCTTTATTGTAATATTTGTATCAGGTTTGCCTACTCAGCCTAATATTCCTATAAAATCACTGGAATTCAGTTGTGATTCAACACCAAATCCTGCTGCTCCAAGACATGATGATATTTTAGCTGATTCCGAACTGGAGTGTGACCGTGACCCTAGAGACAATGATGTTGCCGCTGTCAACGTCAACGTTAATGAGGATAACGATAGTGACAATAATTTCACATCCGCTAACAATAATTCTACTGTTTTATCAAATTTGGCACTGCTTGACACCAGCCAACTTGAAAACATTGTTCGTAAGTATCACATAACACTTACCTGTAACTGTATATTTTGCAAAAGATTTAATATAACAATGGTATTTGCATTCTTTTGTTACTAATTTAATTTAGTTATTTTTAAAATTGGGTATTAATTTTGTAACATTTTTATTTTATTTTCAGAAACTTCAGTGCTGGCATCACTTAATTCATTAAAATCGTTGGCGGGATCACATGTTATCAATTTAGTTGTCAACGTTGGATGTTCCAACTCATATTCTCGCAATGACTCTGATAATGCTGTTGCTGGCGTTGCTGCTGCTGCTTCTAATACCAAGCTACACAGCAAATGCAAAAGCAAAATCAAAACTTCAATTTCAGTCCCAGTCCCAGCCTCAGCTAAAGAAGATTCTACACCATCAACATCAACATGTGCAGTTGTCAATACAAGTAAGAAAAAAAATGTAGTTCCAACTGTATCTAAATCTAAATGTAAACGTAGTTCTAGGTTACAAAAAGATAAAACACCGTCTGTGCCTGTGCCTCGTTCAGCTGTTGGTGTATTATTTAATAAAGTGCATTCAGGCATTAAAAATATTCCCAATGTCAATAATGATGGCATTAACATCAACCACGGTCATAATTCTGTCGAGCCTAAAACTAACTTGCCTAACAGGTATGAAAGACGCAAACGTAGTCGCAGTCCTAATAATAGCAGCGACAGCAATAGCAATGACACCGAGTTTCAAAATTATTTACAATTCAGTAGCTCGTATTTAAAGCCTCAAACTATGCGTAACGTATTAGGAGCAGGAGCAGAAGGTGAACTAGCTAGTTGTAACGGAGCAAGAAAAACAGTGTCAGAGAAGTCAGATTCCTCAGAGTCAGAGTCAGACGATGACGATTCAGGCAAACCAAAAGAGAACACAAAAGTTACTGAAACTGACCTTGTCCTCGATCTTAATCCTATAAGCAACTTAGATGGTCCTGATGGTCCACGTAAAAAAAGTATCAAATTAAAAAAATATTCTGATATAGTCAAAAAATACGCAACTAAAAATAAAAAAATACCAATGCAAATTATCCGAAAACAGTTTGATTATACGAAACAAGGTTTTTATTTATGTAAAGTTGAAGGTTGTATGTGTGCTGTTAAGCACGCACAATCTCTGCGTCGACACTGGTTTACTCATGTGCTTCAAGAGGAAGACGACGACATGAATTCTGACATTTCTGACGATGGCGATGGCTTAGATAGCTACACTAGTGTAAACACCACGCACACTAAGACTAAGACAACTAAGACTGGCTTGCACAGCCACAATAATTCCAGGGACAGTTTTAATTATGATTTAGATTTAAGTTTTGGGTCTGAGTCTGATTTAGACTTAGACTCAGATGACTCAGAGTCATACCAGTCCTACCAGAGAGCTGAAACTGAAAGTAATGAGAGGTTAAAACGAAGACGGGCACAGGGAGGCTTGAAAAAGCATTTGTCACAGAAAAAATTAATTCTGGACTGATTTAGTACTGTATATAGTTATAAATGTATCTGCAATACTTGTAAATATTTTCAAATTATGTATTTTGTGTAATATATTTTATACTATAATTATTTATATTTACAATTAATAAATAAATCTGCACTACTTGTAAATATTTTCAAGTTATGTATTTTGTGTAATATATTTTATACTATAATTATTTATATTTACAATTAATAAATATATCTGCACTACTTGTAAATATTTTCGAGTTATGTATTTTGTGTAATATATTTTATACTTTAATTATTTATATTCAAGTCAAGATTTTACCTATTTGCTTGACATTTAATTAAATTTAAATGTTTTTTGTTATTCATATTATCCAATATAATTTAATTAATTGTACTAAATAAAAGAATAAAATAAATCAAAATGTTCAATTTGTAATTTATGATTCAGTTTTGGTGTTGATTCCGTTCACACAATAGAATATTAATACTATTTTATTTTATTATACATTTTTTGTAGGTAGGTAGTAGTAGGTACAAATTACTTTTAGTATCTGAGGGGTCGGCTCATTTCTGAGGGAAAGAGGTGGAAATTTTTCGTCGGACTCACTGTGAGGCCTTTGGGCTCCTTATGGACTTAAAAAACGAACGAACTCGAACGGCACTTTTTTCATCGGGCTCACTGAGGGCTCAAAATTTTTGGTTTTTTTTTAAATAAGTGACTACCGTTCACAAGTATTTTCAGGAGCAAAAGTGACCGACTGTCTTACTATGACTGTGAATGTCTCCGCCATAATACTGAATTGGAGCTCGGGCTCCACACTTAGTCCTTTGAATTTCCCGTAGTAGCTTTCAGATCCGACAACGTGTGTTTCTTGAATGTTCGTAGGGTTAATTGCGATCAAGGATTTGGGAAAGCTGGACGCCAGGACTGTTTGTCCGAGGAAACTATCCGTTCTTGCATCGTACAGCTCTCCTAGATCCGCCCGCCTCCCAACTGCTAGAATATCTTTGGGGTCCCCCTGACTTACTGGCCTGTACTGGGACGTGTAATTGGTGACAATCTCTATTTCTTCTGATGAGCCAGGGCTGCGTTTTGCAACTGCGGTTGCTTGCTGTGAGTTTATATCGCTTGAAAGGAGTTCAGAAGGAAGTGTGGATCCTGCTATCCCATTCAGAAATAGCCCCATCAGGACGAAACCCAAACTTGTGAGACGCATTGTTTGTATAAGTATGTATTTCTGCAATTTCAAAACGATGTAATATTTTTTTCTTTAATCATGACTTTGTTCAAGTAGGTACATTATAGCTCTTGTTTCAAGTTGTGTTTACTTTTTAAACTACACAAATATTGATGTACAACATACTTTACACATAAGACTCTACTGTCTGTACTAACAAGGGAATGCCGCCGCATGTACTCTCTGGATTTTAAAAAAAATACCCAAACTAAATCTGGCCGCACTTGGTTACTACAGATCCAAAGTAACTCGACTGCATTTTGAGCCGTTCGCTCACAATCACGCGCCAAAATTCAAAAAAATCGATTTTTTGCAACTTTGAAACCCTGTAGCTCCTACAATGTTCGTCCGATTTTCAAAAAAATTGAAGTTTTGTGATCTCTAGGACATTTTCGTAAAATAAAAAATATAACTTTTATGATTCCAAAATTTTTTATTTTTTTCCGAAATTTTTTTGAATACAAACTTTTTTGAAGGCACTCAAAATACCCCAATTTTATTAAAAAAATGAAAATTTTTTAAATTTTATTTAAATTTTTAGATAATGACCTAGAGATCAAAAAACTACAATTTTTTTGAAAATCCGACCAAAATTGTAGGAGCTACAGGGTTTCAAAGTTGCAAAAAATCGATTTTTTTGAACGTTGTCGCGTGATTGTGAGCAAACGGCTCAAAATGCAGTCGAGTTACTTTGGATCTGTAGTAACCAAGTGCGGCCAGATTTAGTTTGGGTATTAATTGTTTTTAAAATCCAGAAAGTACATGCGGCGGCATTCCCTTGTAAGTCAATGACGTTCTTACTTTTAGCATGCATAACATAATATGCATAAAAATTTGTAATTATAAGTTTGGAGGGAAATTCAGATGAGCCAATTTGTTGTATTTGCACATAAATTGATTTTCAAAATGATTTAGTCTACCTACAGCTTTGCAGTTGTAATCACTAGTACTACGTAGTATCAGTATGCCGAAAAACAGGGTTTGTAATCGAATTTAAATTAAATGTGGTGAAAATCTAATTTAAAATAGCGATTAAATGTGGACAAAATGTATGCTTTTAACAACTAAGAAATTTTTCTTTTCAGTAAATTGTTTTTAAATTAAATTAAAGCGACAACATACCTTTGACTTGTGCTGGTGTCTTTTGAAGAAATCACACGCACCCTTGGGGTTGAATGTACAATTTCAGAGAAACGGAAATCAAAATCTAAATGAGTAATTGTATTTAAAACTAAAACTGAATTATTAAAAGAAATGGTAAGTTTCTGAAGGAGCTGAAGAACTTAATATGCCGAGACTTATTCGATCGCAAGCCTTTTATATACCTGCTTTTGAGGAAACATTAATGGACGATATAATAATTTAAAAAAAAAAATGTCTTAGCATGGTTAACACTGAATGTCTATGTCACATATATTTAGAATCTAGTCTTTGGTTTTATTTTGTATTTCTTTACGGCAGTAATATAAATAGCGCATATGATACATACATGCGATTCCAAGAATGATCAAGAAGTTAGAACAGGTTATTAATGAGGACAGCCTGCAAAGCAGAATAGTATATTACCTGCCCGTTAAAAAAATGCAAAGTTGCAGTTTAGTAAGTTAATGTATCAAAATGTGTTATACATACTTGATTTCTTAGGAAATGTAACAAAACATATTATCTACATGATACCGCGCTACTCAGTTCAACGTCCGAGCGCGACCTTGGAGTGTACATTGACAACAGCCTAAACTCGAGTGTACACTGCCAGCAGGCAATAAGGAAGGCAAAGACTATGTGTCTGCAAATCAAGCGAACATTCAACATGGACATGTACGCTACGAAAATTAATTGTAACATGTTGTAACACTTCTGGAATACTGCAACAGTGTATGGAGCCCGTCTTTAAAACTTGACAAATTGAAGAAATCGAAAATTAAAATCCCTTAGAATCTTGTCCTTGGCGGACAGAAGACTACGCGGTATGACCTCATAGAGGCTTTTAAGATAATTACTGGGAAATACCATATGTCAACCCCTCCGAATTTTTTGACGTTGATTCTACAAGTCGACACCAGATACACACCGCACTGGAAGAAGAAAAGAACAGTAATAAATGCCCGACATAACTTCTTTACTCAAAGAATTGTGACTGAGTGGAATAATTTACCTATTGACGTAAAAACTGATACATCAGTGATATACAAAAACATGGGATGGAATTTTGGGAAAGTTTCGTCTCCTTCAAACTCTTTGTGTGCGAACAGTGGTGAACTTTGGCTGATGTACACAAACCAGTTCATGACGTCCTACGGACTTTTGTATACGCTCACAGGTCCGAATCTCGGGAAAGTCTTGTCAAAGTACAAGTCAGTACAAATTTCATTTATTTTATTGCGTTTATTTTAAAGTAAGACAAGTATAGTGTGTATGTAATTCTTATTAGTATTAAATATGAAAATTTATGTAAATTGTCATCTAGCTAACACACTATAAAGAGTGCGGAACCGATGCGATGCAAGTAAAAAGCAGACTATCTTACTGAATAATCACATGTATAGTATGCTTAGAATACGTTTATTTTATAGTAAAATATTTAGTGGAAATTATGAATTTGACTACCTGTCGACTCGGGAATTTCATTTTATTTTTGTAAGTGTTAAGAATAATGCTCAATAGTTAAATACAAAATAGAATTTGTTCTATTGCTTTTTTGTCATTGGCCAATAATCCAAAAATGTGAATACGAAACGAATTACTTTTTTGAAGTTATGTTTTGAAACATGGTTCGGAATCGTGAGTAAAATATAAAAAATTAGTAAACCGTATTTCCTGTAATAGTGGACCCCGTTCACTACTAAAATTTGTGAAGTGGAATCGGGACTTTTATGTATTTAGGCCATCTATGAATAGCAAAGGAGGGAAAAAGGATAAAGGAGTTGAGGACGACGACCAGACGACAGCGTCGGTCGTGTCGGAAACTTTCCGCAGTCTATAGCAATGGGGGAGATGTAAGTATAGGCGGAGGAGCGGGCTAGTGGGTATAGCAGGAGTAGGACGACGGTTAGAAAATGGGTTGGTGACGTGGCCGTCGTATGAGAGCAAGCTGAGCTGAGGAGGAGAAGGGCTCAGCACACCACTTCCATTCTAGAGCTGCTCCGATAAACAAGGTGGTACTTGTCCTGAGAACTAGAGTTGAGTGAAGTCCTGCCGCCATACTTTTTGTGTGTTATTTTATACGGAGATTCTCTCCTTTATATTTATTTCTATTTCTTATTACTACGGTTATATTTTGTGTGTAATTAGTGATCAATTATTAGATCGGAAGACTGTGTTACATTGTACTTTATTTGAGGTTGATTATTGTGTGAATTAAAGACACGGAGATCAGTTTATTATCCCTCAATTTATTGTGAACATTAACATTGATTTCGTAGACATTGAGGCGTGATAGAAGCCGGCATATATAGTAGTGTGTTGAGATCATCACGGGCACCAGAACCATAACGGTCATTAGGTGGTTTTGGGTGTTGGTGGCGAAGCGTAATACCGGCACTAGCATACCGGACACACTATTAGTGCATCCCAGTCATTCATCACGGAGCCAGAGCCGAGCCGCCGGTTGCTGCGAAGCCAGACCGGAGTTGCTCGTTTGAGAGAAGCAGAGCTGCTGAAGAGATATAGCAGGGAGGAGTTGGAACGGGGAGCGAAGTCTCGGGCCCAAGCCGGACGAGGTAGAACATCTCGCAAGAGGGCCAGTGGCGCCGGCCGGGGCATCCGGGGTAGAGGTAGAGGATCAGTCAGTTCAGACTCTGAGACCGCCGGTCCGTTGTTCCAGCCACCAGAGTTACTGCTTATCCGCGGTGAAAAGGGAGAAGTTGGGAAATTCTATTCGACACTGGCGACCGTGCCGGACACCAAACATTCGTCTGGTACAAGAACCGAAAACATCGAAATCAGGTGAGAACCACCAGTTCCTATTCGCTGTTTTTCTTACGCTTCTTAGTTGTAGCGCATATAGGCTAGAAAATAGAGTACGGGAAGATTTCGATCGGAGTACTTCTTCTGGGAGGCGGCGATAAGCGCGAGCAGGGACATACGAAGGTTGTTTTCGAACGCATTTTTCATAACATAGCATCCGCATACGGTGTACGTGTCAGCCTTGTGGTGGTGGATAAGCACACCGGAGCTTCGCGGCTGGACTGTCCAGTTGTCTGTAGAGGCGGCGGTAGAGCACTTGTCGAGAAGCGGCGGTAAAGCCGTGGGGTCACAGCACCGCCGGGTATCCAAAGTAGGTTTAGAGGCGAGGCTTAAAAAGTTCCGTATTGGTCTGTCCCAGCGTAAAGAGGCAGGGAGAGTCGAGAACATAACCAAGGCGAGCGAAAAATACTGGAGATGAGCAAGATGAAGCCAATATTGAAAGCGGACGCTGAAGGCACTACATGGGCTGGAAGAGAAGTGGAGCTCCTATCTAAGGATTTGCTGCGCACGGATGCGTCGATGCCGGAAGGATACGACTTGTTGACAGTCCAGAAGCGGTGGTTCATATACCAGTGGCAGGTATACAAGAAAGAAACACCGGAGCCGATGACACCAAGCGATGTAGCGGGAAGGTTCGCTGCGGCTCATGAGCTCATGTTACAAGCTGAAAAGGACGGGTTGGTAGCGTTCTTCGGTATGTTAGACCTATGCGACGGAGAAAGCAGAAAACTGCAGGAGGCAAATAAAATGATAGGAGCAGCAAAGCTCGAATCCACTGGGCAGAAGCAGAAGTCGACACATGACTACGTGATGCAGATGTCAAGAGACATGCAGGCGATGCAGTTGCAAGTGCAGACGGTGCAAAACAGTTACTCTGCGATCACAAGGCAGTTAGCGGCGCTTGCAGGACAAAGTGGATCGGCGATACCACCACCACCACCGCAAGGAAATTTGCTACAGATGGTTACAGGCGGCGGTGGAAGGCAGCTACATTTCGGACAGAAGACGGCACCGGCAACTCAATTACCGGGTCCGCAGTCACAATTTGGAGGTGGAAACACATCATCAAACGCAGGACCGGCGCCTACCTCGGCAGATTTGGCAAACCAGTTGTTGGACTTGCTTGATCAGCAGACGCAGAACACCGCAGAAGCCCAAGAATTACAGAGGGCGAACAATCAGATCATAGCAGGTATGATGGCGCCGACCGGGTTGGACATCATACCACCAAAGTTTAACCCGAAGTCAGACATAGCCACGACATACATCGAAGCCTTCGAGTCGCATTTGGAGATCCGGGGCACACAACGTCGAGCTTACATTCAAATTTTCCAGCAATGTCTTACCACACCAGCAGAGGCGGCGTGGTTGAAAGCAACGTTGTTAGACGTGGCACACACTTGGGACGCCGTCAAAACGGAGTTCTTACACGCATATGAAAGATCAAGTGCGCAAGAATTGTTGAACAGAATTGTGAATTGGAAGCAACAAGCGGACGAACCGATACGGCAGTGGGCTTCAGAATTTTACACGCTGATCAAGAGTATTAGGGAACCGCAGCCGTGGGCGCAGACAGAGATAATGAATCGGCTCAGGAAGAATATGCATTGCTCGCTGTACGGCGCATTTCCACCCGGAACTAAGGTACCGTTGAAACTCAACGATTTCATTAAACAAGTTGAAGAGTTTCACAGGGGTCAAGCGGAGGTGGAACGAGAGAAAGATCGACACCGATCCTGGGGGCAGAATGACCGAGGCAGAAACCGCGATAGATATCCAGCACGAGGCGGAAACCGATCTCAGTGGGGATCAAGAGACCGACGGCAGAGTGGAAGCGCCGGTCGAGAAGCTAACACCAGAGACCGCAGCGGAAGCGGAAATCGGGATCAACAGCGTCGATCAACGTCACCTAGAAGAGAAGAACCTCGGGGAAGCAGATCGAACAGTCCGCGAAGAGGCGCCGACACCCAACCGAAGGAAAGGCAAGGAGACCGTAAGACCGGAAAGTGGTGTCAGCTATGTAGTAGGGCAACGCACAATACCGAGGACTGTCGATCGCAGAAAGCAAGGGTCATGGCAATGCGCATACTGGCGAATGTGTGTGCAGAGAAACCAGCGGAAGACGAAGGCGAGGACCCGCCGGGTACAAGAGAACCAGAAGTCATGCAAGGGCTGTTGGATGCACCGATGCAGCGCGAAGAGCCGGACGAAAGGCAACTATTCAATATGATGCGGACGGCGAAAAACAGAGAAGAAGGGAGCTCGAAGCGGACTGAGCGGCAGGAGCCGCAACAAAACGCAGAAGAGGATGAAATTCAGCAGATTGTCAGTGGCCTAGAGGCGAAGTTCATCCCATCAGTGTTACCACAAGACACACCGGCCTCTTTAAACTGGGTACAGACACGGACAGCCAAGGGGACCCGTGTCGACTACATTTACTAAACAAAGCCCCTTACGCCTTAGTTAATGTTAAACATAAGCAAAAGCTATTTCCGTATTTCGCATTAATAGATTCAGGATGCACGGCGCTCGCTATCTCAAAAAAAGAATGTGTCAGACTAGGTCTGACTATCAGAGAGTCGACAGTGCAGATGTCAGGGTTTGATGGTACGGTAGTCACAGCCGGCGGTGTCGTGACTTTGGATTTTAAGATTGCAGGTCGGTGGTTCCGAGAGGACTTCCTGGTACAGGAAGGGTTAATGTGTCCAATTTTCATCGGGAATAAATTCCGTTGGAAAGTCGGCTTAAGTTTTAACGACGTCGAGGGTGAGATGCGGTGGGAGGATCCCACGGAGGAAGAGAAAAAGCGCAAACAGGGGTATTTTGTCCGTTGCATGTCGATTAAGACCGCAAGGGATGTTTGCGACTTGTCTTTGGCATCAACTCCAGACAGGTATGACCGGGTATGGGAGAAGTTAACACCGATCCAGGCGTTCGTTGAAACTTTAGTCGAAAAATATGATCGAGTGGTACGTAGCGACGGTACATCAGGCATTACTAATGCGGTAATACACGATCTGGGCATACCGGCGGATTGCCCAATTATACAATGCAAACCACCACGCCGGCCACCGGCGGTGTCGAAGTGGGTGGACGAGACTTTACAGGATTTAGTAGAGCAGGGTAAGATACGGCGGTCAACATCACCGTATTCATCTCCACTTCTTATAGTTCCGAAGCCGAACGGTGACAAACGCCTGGTAGTGAACTATAAGGAGTTGAACAGCCACACACCTAAAATTCAAAACCCAATGCCTATAATCCACCAGATTCTGGAGCATCTTCCACCGAACCGATACATGTCTAAGATCGACTTGAAATCGGGATTCTGGCAGATACCGATTACTGAAAGTTCAAGAAAGTACACCGCATTTAAAACTCAGAACGCATCGTATGAGTGGTGTGTAATGCCGATGGGACTGAAGAATGCGCCGATGATTTTCCAGGAACTCATGAATACGCTATTTGGTAAATTTGTAGGAGAGTTTCTGCATGTTTATTTAGACGATATTTTTATTTTTAGCGAAACTGAGCAGTTGCACAAGGACCATTTAGAACATGTGTTTAAAACGTTACACAACTTTAACTTAACGGTGAATTGGGCAAAGTGCGAATTTGACTTACCGGAGGTTGAGTTTTTAGGCCATATTGTTACCCGGTTCGGTATTAAGAAATGCCCCAAGAAAGTCGAGGCAATCCGACACTTTCCAACACCGAAAACAAAGAAAGATGTGCAACGGTTCTTGGGGGCAATCGGATGGTATATGCGTTTTATACCGCATTACGCCACCCGGTTGGAACCAATTTTTCTTAAATTAAAAGCGGAGGCAGATCCAAATTTACCATTTAGTTGGGGAAGGAAACAGCAGTCGGCATTCGATGCGATCAAAGAGGAAATAGCAAAGGAAATCACTCTCAACACAATTAATTACGATCACCCTATATATGTGTATACCGACGCGAGTGACGTTGGGTTGGGAGCGATTTTAGCGCAGGATTACTATTGTGAAATCTTGGGGAGATCCCGTTTCCGAGTCATCGAATGTCGGAGCAAGTTGCTGAATGCGGCCGAACGTAAATACGATGCGCGAGAGAAAGAGTGCTTGGCGATCAGGTTTGCAAATCGCGTATTCGACCCTTTCACGCGGTACCAGAAAAATGTCATTTTTAGGTGTGACAACCAAGCGTTGACACACTTAAAACATGCGGCGATGAATGATCACTTGTACAACAGGCACATTGTCCGATGGGCAATCGAGCTGGGTGACATCGTGAATGATGTCGAATACGTGAGTGGCGGAGATAATAAGCTCGCTGATCTATTCTCGCGAGGTGCTTTACCAGATCCCAAGTACGACGACGACCCAAACCAACTCGACATGTGCTTTGCCACAATTACAAACCCTAGATCCGACGTGGAAGTCGACATGGACTCGCTGGACAAGGACATGCTTCGGGGTTTGCAGAGAGAGTGCGAAGCACTATCCACCATCACAAAAAGCCTCAGCAGAGTCGGGGATCGATCTCGATACCGCTATGACTACGTAGTAGTAGATGGAGTGTTGTGCAGGTATGTTCCATGTAAGGAACCGGCGGCGGTCAGGTCGATTCTGAAGGTTGGTACACCGGAAGGCGGGTTCTACAGTAATCAGGTAGATAAGCTCTGGGAGCAAAGGCTGGAGGAGGAAGAGAGAACAGGCCGGTCGGTCGATACGGTAAGGGTATCACCATCAATGCTCATGAAAAAAGGCAAACACATCAAATGGGCGCATCCTCTAATTCAGTCGAACTTCCTAGACCCGGATTCAGTTTTAACCAGAAAGCGCATAGTGCCAGTAATACCGCAGTCCATAGAGCGGGATGTCATATCGCATTTCCACGATCATACTATGGCAGGTCATCAGGGGGTAGAGCGCACATATGACAGGATTTGCAAAAGGTTTTGGTTTTACAACATGCTCAAGACAGTAGAGGCATACGTGAAAACATGTGAGGTATGTCAATTAGTAAAAGCTTCGAATCAGGCGCAACCAGGCAAAATGGGGATACACTCATACCGCAACAATGTTTTTGAGTGTGTTCATGTGGATATCGTGGGCGAGTTGACCGCAAGCGCCGGGTTCAAGTTCATAGTAGTATGTGTAGACGAATTCTCGAAATGGGTGAGCATGGAGCCGCTGACATCAGTTTCGTCGGTGAAGGTTCTTCGATTTTTGAATAAGGTGTTTAACACTTTTGGTACACCTAAGCGGATCGTCTCAGACAACGCTTCATATTTTTCGGGCGATGTTTGGAACGATCAGTTGCGGCAATGGGGAGCAACTTGCGTGCATGTAGCGCCGTATCACCCAAACCCAAACCAGTCAGAGAGAGCGAATCGAGATATCAAAAGCATTTTAAGAGCTTTTTGTTTAGAGACACAAACCAACTGGGCAAAGCAACTCGGCGACTATATGGTGGCATTAAATACTTCTAAGTCGAAGTCCTCCAGATATTCGCCTTGTCAGCTGAACCTAGGGAGAGAGATCTTGCTACCCGTAGACCGTAAAATGCAGTTAGTAGAAACGCTGGGTATTTCAGAGGACGAATTCGGTCAGAGGCTCATCAAGGATGTAACATTTATCAGGGATCAGGCTCGGTATAATCTAAGAGAAGCGCAGATCCAGCAGAAGAAGTACTTTGATCGAAACAAAAGGGACGTAGTGTATGAAGTCGGGGACTTGGTTAAGATTAGAAATAAGAAATTGTCCTCAAAGGAGGAAAAATACGCGAAGTCACTGGGTCCGCGGTACACAGGGCCATGGAAAATAGTGGAAGTCCATTCGGACTGGTCATATAGTATTCAAGACCCGGATAAACCAAATAGTATCCCATCCCGGTTCCATACTTCTCTGATGTTACCGTATCATACGCAAGAGAATGTGGAACCAGACCCAAATGGCAATGGAGATCCGATAAGCGCAGAGGCGGCGGTACCGGACACTGAAAGAGAGACGGACTCGGCGGTACCCGACGCTACAACACCACAAGTAGCGAATACCGAGTCATTACCAGTCTCTGATTTAAGTCAGAGAAGACAAACACCTACGACAGAGGCGACTGACCGGAACACGGGTCGGTCAGGAGGCATGGGTCCTTTAGATCTGTCTGATGAGTATGAAGTGGATATCGACGACCCACCACCACCGAGGCGATATCCAGCCAGAGACCATAAACAACCACATTGGTTGGGAGTTAACTACGCTATGTCCGAAGAAGACGTAGCAGGCGGCGACTAACAATCACAATTTACATTCTTTATTTTTTAATTCTTCAGTCTTCTAATTTTTGAAATGCATGGTGTGCAATCTATATAAAACATAAAGCAGCATGGAAAAAAAGTATAAAAGTTTTATAAAATCAAAAAAAAAGTGTGTTTAGGTTAGGTGGGAAGGATAGGTTGTCTTGGCAGGCACATACCTGATCCTTCCTCACGTCCGATGGCGCGTACGACGTTAAACTGCACCGCACGCTTGTCCCGATCACCACCGTAGGGACAAGCATAGAAGGTAGGATCTACGCTTTTGGTGAAGGTCTTCAACCTTCACGGTAGTGGAAGTCGGGCTCAAAGCTGTGGGAGCGCATAAACCAGCAGGAGTTAAACTCCACACCCCGTAAGACCATCATTGCGATGCCAGTTTAGGGGATAGCTCGAAGCTGTGAGCGATGTAAAGATCAGCAAAAACCAGTTCCCGGAGACCTTAGTTGCTAGTTTAGGGACATTCACCAGTATACCAGGCATCCAGACCCGGAGACCCGTAAAATCTACGCTAGGTTAGGGATAAGGATGTTATGAGGGAGCGCAAGCTCAGGACAAAACCAACTTCCCATGAGGCAGGCACCGGAAAACCGTAAAATCTACGTTAGTTTAGGTGTAGGTCATCGTGTAGACGTGGAGCGCAAGCAAAAGCGTAGGATTCTCAAATTTTTTCCCAGGAAACAGCCACCGTAGGACCGTAAAATCTACGCTAGTCTAGGTACTGATTATCCTGTAGACGTGGAGCGCAAGCCAAGCGTAGCAGACCCGGAGACCACAGTGAGTGCTAGTCTAGGGTAGAAGGCGCAAGCCAAAGCAGAGACAGAGACCCGGAGACCACGAAGATGTGCTAGTCTAGGGTAGAAGGCGCAAGCCAAAGCGGAGACAGGAACCCGGAGACCACGTAGAAGTGCTAGTCTAGGGCAGAAGTTCTATGTAAGAGTAAGGAGAGTGCAGTGGTAGCGGAGACTCAGAGCTGTGGGAGTGTAAACAAGCCTAACCCAGACCGCGGTCTGGAGGACATTATAATTTGTGAGAGTAGGGGTTGGACGTAATAAGTAGGGGGGATGAAAACGCGGTTGTACTGACCGCGGGCGATGTGGCCACAAACTTCCATGAGACAGTTGGCCGGCATCGGATTTCGAAGAAACAGCCGCCGAGAACTTCACTTTTCTTGTGATGTTTTTCATATAAGTTAAGTAAAGGCATGTTGAGCTGAAGAATGTCACGATTCTGAGGGCGGCGGACCGCCGGGTAAAGGAACGAAAAGTGAGTTGGTTAGAGAGAGGTAGGCATGTATGGCTAGAATTGATCACCGGAGATGCTACGGGGGGATAGTGATGGCAGAATTCTAGTCTGATCAGCAAGTTGAGGTACGTAGCAGCATATCTATTAGCCAGTTTTGGGCTCAAACGCCAATCCCAAATCCACAGATATTGAGGGAAGCCCCGTAGGTAGTAGTATTTACATCACGTTAGAACACCGGTAGAGTCCCGCGTGTATAAACACCAAAACTCAGCCTGAGTTGCGGCCGCTCGGAGTGAGGCGTTGCGGAGCCAAGACCTCGACAAGGGAGCAACTCAGTGTCCATAACCATACCGGCGATCGGTGGTGTGGTCGTCTGGTCACAGTTTAAAAGCTTCTGTGGGTAAACGAAAAAGGGAACGCACTTAAACGTTAAGTATTTGCAGAAGGCATCTTAGTAGGCACCGGGTAGAGGTGAGATGGCAGAAGGCCATGGAAGGCAAGAGAGGAATCGTTGGATTCCGGATAGAACGTAGCGGGGATATTGGGTAATGGGGCCGGGGAACCGGGGCTATTACCACAAGTAGTTAAGTTCGAGGCGCCGGGTTGGCCGGCGCCGGTGTTGGTTGGTTGAGTTTATGGCGCCGGGTTGGCCGGCGCCGGTATTTATATTTTTCACGACTTTTACTTTAATGTATGCATGACATGTGTGGGAAACGCAGCGAGACGGGAGTGAGGGGAATCTCACTTAGACAATGTCTAATCTGTGGTTTTAAATTTTATTTTAGCATGGCCGCCCCACCGCAATGGGAGGTCGACATGGCGAAAGCCTTCAAAGATGTGTCGTGGAGCGCTGTCTCGTGCAGCGAGGGTTTGAACAGTCGAGTGTTCAAGCCGGAGATACGGGCAGAACCCGTTCAGTTTGGATGGCTCTCGAGGCGAAAGAGACATCTTGCTCGGAGCCGGGGAATAGTTCCGGTCCACAAGAGACCACAAGATGATGAGTCTCTGTTTCCGATGGTGGACAGATATCGTCTGAAGAAAGAAGACGATGAGGATGAAGATGAGGTGGATGAAGATCTGCCAGCTAGGAACATTAAGACGTTCCTAGACCGTGATGGGTTCTGGGAACCGAAGGCGACAGCCACCAGGCCGACCCCAACGGTGAAGCTGTCGGTGTGTGCGGATGCCAGCACAGAAGAGGAGGTGATGGCGGCGCTAAGCCGCTTGGACAAAGTATGGCATTTGGGAGTGAAAGTTTGGAGGGCGAACCGGCAAACAACGAAGAGGGGTTATATATCGGTGATAGGTATTACGGACGGTAATACAGTGTTGTTGTTGGGGTTCGCGGCCCTTCCTCATACGGCTCGTGTGTATGTGTTAAAGTGGTTAGAGGAGAACTTGGCCACGAAGTGGTTTTATGATTTAGGGCCACAATTTGAGTTGCTGCGGAACTTTGCAGACGTTCGGCCGCGCCATACAGTTGACGTCAAACATTTGTGGCAGCAATTTTGGAAGACGATGTATGACAGTGAAGTGCCCCGTCGAGTAGAAGAAGCCGTGTGTACGATTTTTCCGGGCATAGTGATTTCCATTATAGACACGGCGGAAGATAATAGACCACCTAAGAATAAAAAGGACAAGATAGTGTTCAGGAAAACACAAGTGCAGTATATGTCGGCGGTGACGTTAGGAGTGCTTAACCTCGGTCGACTATACGCGGAGTCGTTCGCGTCAGCCTCAATGGGGTATGATCGGTGGCTGCGAGCCGCGGGCGTCCGAAAAGACATTATGAGTGCCAGGATGCCGGTGATCAAGCCGCAATTTACGACACCACTGTTCCGGCAAGACATGCGGATGGTGTTGAGGGAGATCCTGTTGCTGGTTCAAGAGGAGAAGTTTGATACGGACCTGGAGATAGATCAGCGGGGGTTGTTACCCATACTATTAGTGTTGCGACGAGAAATGGCGTATAGTTTGGATCTACAACCCGGTGAGTGGCTGTCCTTTAGAGCAATAGCGTACATGATTCAGGTACCATTTTATGTGAAGCAAGCTCGGACGGCGGTGATAAAGGCGACGGATACACCATCGAAGTGGGCGGGCAAGGCCAGGTGCGGCCAGTTGAATGAAGTATGGGAGTATTTCAAAGAAGCCCATGTTAAGTTCGGTGAATTTGTGGATAAGTGGTGTGTGCAAGTGCAATCTGGAGATGCAAGGAAGGCGCCGGAGCGCATGATGCAGGGAAAGAAAGTATTGGACAGATGGGTTGATGTGGACGCCTTGAAACCGGCGATAAAGATAGCCTCGGACTTGAACTTTTTGGATGAGCTGGACGTTGAGGTTCAGCTATATGACCAAGATGGGTGTGAGTCGTCGCATTCGGCATGGCAAGATGAGGACGAGTCGGGCAAGGCGACGATCAGTGATTGGGACCCAGCGAGAAGCGTGTTACGAGCGGAGACCCGGCGCCTAGCAGCGGAAAAGGAGCTGGCCGAAGCCGAGAAGCGCCGGCAGAAAGAGTTGGAAGACCAGGCGAAGAAGGAAAAGTTGGCTGCCCAGAAGAGAGAGGATGCACGGGTGAAGGCTGCAAGTAAGGCGTCGAGTTCAAAGGGGGCTAAGTCTAAGTCAGCTCCGGGGAAGAAGAGCGATACGCCGATCAGGACTCGTAGTCGCAGTCGTAGTGAGGCCGAACAGTGTCAGGAAGCGCCGGTATCCGACGAGAATGTGGGGGCTCAGGAGAAGGGGCCGAAGCGTAAAAGGAAGACTACGGGGGAGACGCCGGCGAAGAAGACCAAGTTCAGTGATGTAACCGCGAGTTCGGCGGTAGAATTGGGTTGCTCGGATGAAGAGGAAGAAGACCGCCTCTGGACGACGACGGGATACGAGAGGCTTATAGAGTCGCAGTTCATGGGCCGTACGGAGGCGAAGGCAAAGGCGGTTCGGGAGGCAGGAGCTCGCGTTATGCAGTTGCTAAAGGAGACAGACACCCGGGTAGCGGATAGTAGGCATCCGCTACTAGGAAGGGTTTATGTCTTTAATTACGCTTGCGGTTGGCTCTTGTTCCCGGAGAATCATATTCCCATGCAAAGAAGATTGCTGGTGATGACAACCAAGGGGCCAGTGTACGCGCCGACGCAACCAGGAATCCATAAGATCTGGACCATATGCCGAGACTGTCGTGCGGTGGGACATATACCGAGTACGTGTATGTCCAGGAACTTAGTGCAGCCGCAGATAGGTGACGAGTGGGTAGACGTTGAACATATGAAGTTGGTTAAGCCGGGAGAAGATGATGCGATGTTTCGAATGGACATCATTCAGGAGGCTTTCCATAAAGTGGAGATACGGGCATACGAGGCCGGCGCTTCTGACGAAGATCGGCAGTTGTTGTTGACGCAGCTGAGAGGGTTGGTTCACGGACCCGCGTCTGTAAGCTCGTATGACATTATGAGAGCGTCGGAGAATATGTTAGCGTCTAGACCATGGATGATAGTGAGAGTGCCCAATGAGCCGGTGTTTCGGAATTCGGAGGTAGAGCGGGGGTTAAAGGCTCTACAAGTACAGTTAATGGAAAGTGTTCGGGCAGTCGGGGATTTGAGGGTGCAAAACTCAAATCAAGAGGCTTGGTCTGTGGAGGACCGCAACAGTTTTGTGGAAGCGGTGGCGGCTCAAGTGCGAGTTGAGCAGGAAGCACGGGCTGCGAGATCAGGGGATCCGGGATCAGGCATGATGCAAGGGACGAGCTCGTCATTTACGTCATTGGAGAGATCGCTGATAGAGACACCGGCGGTGAGCCAAGCGACAGGGATACAGCAAGCGGAGAATGGAGTTCCGGCCGGCGATTCGTTTGAGGCTGGCGTATTGGGAGTACCGGGAACTCAGCTGTACAACCTGGACCGTTTCCGAGGGCCGATTTTGTTTGGCGCGGAGGATGAAGGAACCGCGGATGAGAGCGCGAGTCGCGATGATCAGGACCTTGTGATTTTGGAGACAGAGGAAGTCGTCGTGACCGAAGATGACGGTTCAACGCCACCGCGGGATTAGAAAGATCTGGGGAAGAAGGGGTTCGTGTGAGAACCGAAGAGTGTATATTTTTGTACTATTTTTATACCTTAGGTTAAGTTTTTAGCACTTTGTGCATTTTTTGTTATGTTAACGCGTAGCGGCGGTTATGAATTTTTTCTCTTGACGATAAAAGAGTTTTTTTGTATGTATTTTTTAAAAAGGGTCGAGCTGCGGTTCGGCGGGGTTGAGAAACTTATGGTAGTTTTAATTTTTTTATGTTAAGACTTTGTAATTGTTTTATTTGTAGGGCTGAGCGGCGGTTCGGCGGTATGATAATATGAGGTAATGGTGTATAAGTTTATAGGATATGAGGGCCGAGGTGTATCGGCGGTAGCATGGCATTGTACAAAAGGTTATGTGAATGCTGGAGTGCGGTCCGGCGGTGTAGAAATTTTATGTTACGAGTTTTATGTTATTATGTGTCATGACAAGTATATGGATATGATTTGACGAGGTAACGGCGGTCGGGCTGCACATAGGTGTTAGGGCCGGGATACCGGGAATGTGGTACCGGCGGTAATGAGGGCTGGGGCGAGTTAGGTCCAGTGTGAAGTAGAATGAGCATAGAGGCGGCGGTCGTCTACTGCAGGCCAGGGTTCCTTTTTGTATTTACACTCCGCTTCAACGGTAACGCACACCAGGAGCATGCTTCGATGCTAGAGGAGTACTACCTAGTCGAAGCGGGTGTGGGGGGATAGTGTGAAGTGGAATCGGGACTTTTATGTATTTAGGCCATCTATGAATAGCAAAGGAGGGAAAAAGGATAAAGGAGTTGAGGACGACGACCAGACGACAGCGTCGGTCGTGTCGGAAACTTTCCGCAGTCTATAGCAATGGGGGAGATGTAAGTATAGGCGGAGGAGCGGGCTAGTGGGTATAGCAGGAGTAGGACGACGGTTAGAAAATGGGTTGGTGACGTGGCCGTCGTATGAGAGCAAGCTGAGCTGAGGAGGAGAAGGGCTCAGCACACCACTTCCATTCTAGAGCTGCTCCGATAAACAAGGTGGTACTTGTCCTGAGAACTAGAGTTGAGTGAAGTCCTGCCGCCATACTTTTTGTGTGTTATTTTATACGGAGATTCTCTCCTTTATATTTATTTCTATTTCTTATTACTACGGTTATATTTTGTGTGTAATTAGTGATCAATTATTAGATCGGAAGACTGTGTTACATTGTACTTTATTTGAGGTTGATTATTGTGTGAATTAAAGACACGGAGATCAGTTTATTATCCCTCAATTTATTGTGAACATTAACATTGATTTCGTAGACATTGAGGCGTGATAGAAGCCGGCATATATAGTAGTGTGTTGAGATCATCACGGGCACCAGAACCATAACGGTCATTAGGTGGTTTTGGGTGTTGGTGGCGAAGCGTAATACCGGCACTAGCATACCGGACACACTATTAGTGCATCCCAGTCATTCATCACGGAGCCAGAGCCGAGCCGCCGGTTGCTGCGAAGCCAGACCGGAGTTGCTCGTTTGAGAGAAGCAGAGCTGCTGAAGAGATATAGCAGGGAGGAGTTGGAACGGGGAGCGAAGTCTCGGGCCCAAGCCGGACGAGGTAGAACATCTCGCAAGAGGGCCAGTGGCGCCGGCCGGGGCATCCGGGGTAGAGGTAGAGGATCAGTCAGTTCAGACTCTGAGACCGCCGGTCCGTTGTTCCAGCCACCAGAGTTACTGCTTATCCGCGGTGAAAAGGGAGAAGTTGGGAAATTCTATTCGACAAATTCAAATTACGACCTCCGAGACCGTCCACTATCACCCCCATCTACTCTAATAATTGTAAGCGTGTCTGCTGAAAGGCATGAGTTTTACTTACTGTGAAAGCGAGAACTACTATTAGGAATTAGTCAGATGTTTACGGTATTTATTTTATAAAATTCCATTTCGTGTTTTACTAAACTGTATTCCCTAATTTTATATTGTTTTTTTTTCAATTTAAAAGTTCGAAACCTTTTCTATCTGTTCTGTCAACGCTCAACGAAAACTATCGCGGCAAATTTTCCACGAATATGCGACAATATTGTTAATATTGTTACTACATAATAGCTACACCGACACTATCTAGCTAGGTAATATTGGTCTTGGTATTTAAAAACTTAATATACCCACGTATGTAGGTAGATTAATTCGAAAATTAAAAAAAATAGTGTCTACTTGTGCAACCTACATACCTATTTAAAACTGGAACCTCTACAACCCGGGCCGGCTATTAATGGAGGTCTGGCTTTTATTAAAACTATCAAGCTTGACTGTACTATTGCAAGAATAGAAAATCTCGAGGTAGTGTTTGGTGTTATCATTGTTGCCAATTAAATGTCAATCCTTTTAATTCGTACATGCTCCAATTTGAAATGTTTAGAAATTGTTGCTTAAGCAATATCATTTATCATAAAATGACGTTTTGCGAAAAATTATAAACCGGTGCAATATTCAATAAAAATAACTATGCATAAAAGCGTTTCTACTCATTCATTTCATCGCAAAGACGCAAAATAGTCTCTAAACATGGCTTAACTTTGTTCCTAATTCCAAGAATCATACCTTGTAAGTACGCGCCAAGGATGAAATCTTCTGAATTATTAATAATTGTAAACTCCAAATTACCGAATTTGAAATTATACATGCTTCATGCTTAACGGTACTATGAAAGAGCAATTAAGTAGTACTACATGAAAATAATTTAAAATAAATAGCAAACATGCAACTACAATGTCAACGACTTCAAATTTATTTAAGTTGAAATTAATCTAGTACATGTCAGTGGTACTAATTAGAAATGACGGATATTAAAAGAACTGTGAACATGGGAACAAGTTTATGGGTAAGTACTAAGGTACATTATAAGAAGAAAAACCGAAAAAAAAACAAAGAGTTTAACGTCCGATATCTCCTACCAAGTATTTCAACAATACAATATGGTTTATACCCTATATTCAAGTGACTAGGTACAGCTAAGTAGTAATTTAGTAAATAATTACATCCACACAGACACGTAATTTTTAAAACACTAATTACATAGACATTATTGTTAGTAGAAAGGCAGACAGGTTGACAGATTGTAAAGTAATTTAAATGAACAGTTTTAAAGAAGGAAAAATATTATATGGGACTCAAGAAAAAATTGTTTCTTCCTTGGTAGTGATTTGGAGTTGGCGATTTGTGAACTGTGAACTGCTTGATAAATGTAAAGTGAGTACTTTACACCCACCTTTAAAATGTCATTGCAGTTTCTTCTTGAAAACAGCTTATAACTTCTTATACTTCAAGGACATTGACTCTAAAATGTCCTTCGCTTAGACCTTCTGGAAATACTCCATCATCCGAAGATCCCAATGCATATATGAAGTATTCGGACTTGTTATATTTAATAAAATAAACACATATACAGTTAATACCCAAATTGCGAATTCACTCCTTTAAAATTATATAGGTAAAATAATTACTTTTGCTTCATTATTATTCTCATAACAAAAATAACTGAGAATCCTCGATTTTATAATGAATTAAATATTGTAAAAAAACTTACAGTGATTGGTAAATCATCGGGGCTATCTCCAGTATCAAAATCTCGAACAAATTGAAGATATGTCTGACCATTCTCTTCTCGAGCACTCAGAAGATCCCAGTTTTGCTCAATATCCACATGAGGTTTTTTATTGTCGTCAGTGTGTATGTCCTAAATCGGCGTAAATAATAATATGCGATTGTATTAAAATATTTTAGCACCAAAGTTCACCTACAGAATAGCTTGGGAACAAATTCCATATGAAGTGTCTAAGTATACTAGCACATTTATAATAAATAGATAATTTATTTTATGGCATGAATGACATAATCAATGATATTTTATTCTTCAAAAACTTACATGGAAATATGATCTGCCACCTGGCGTGACGCCGCCAATAATCAAATCCGCATTACTGTCACACTCAATTTTGGATATTCCGAAGCCGACGTAGCCAGTGGTCTGAGCGAGCACTTCAAATACTACTTTTTTAGCCACAAAGTCCACATGCCAGGTCACGGTGAGGTTTTCATTGATTCGTTCCGTACGGTCAAAGTTCGAGGGAAGTTGAGGAGCTTCAAGTAATTTCACGGCTTTGCTCCCACTGTAGGCATGACGCTGGAGTGAATCAGTTCGGCCGACAGCCCAAATAAAGTAAGTGTCTCTATCCTGTGGAAGTGTCAATATTTCGCAATACAATTTTTCAAGTATAACTGTATGACTGACAACTCACTTTTAGTCAGCATTATTGATATTGATTTACTAAAGTTAATAATATTATTTGCTGTAATAAAAAATACATACCGTGATCTTAATATCCTCTAGGGCATCCTTAGTGTCAAAGCTTCGATTGAATTTTAGATACGTGTGAGTGCTGGACTCTTTCCCGTCTAAAAGTTGCCAGTCCTGAGAAGCATCAACAGAAGGCAATCCACGTTGGCTAGAAAAACGATCCTATAAATTATTGGAGAAAAAAGTGCTATTAGAATGCAAATTGTAAATGGTTAAAAAAATCATAAATTCTTAAACAGAAAAAGCATAAATATTATGGAGATTCAATTATATTAATTAATGATTTTACTTCAAAGTATGAGGTTTTATCGTCCTTCACACCTCCAATGAAGAGGTCAGCGTTTGTCATACTTCCATTGTCAGAAATCCCGAGTCCCACCCAGCCTGTAGTGTTCGCCTCAACTTCAAAGATAATTTTCTCCGTATCAAAGTTGACATGCCAAGTCACATTCATAAAATCACTCACTTTTTCAGTTCGGGAAAAATCTTGAAAATTTCCATATGCATCGCATTTTGGTCCAGTAAAACCAGTGCGACATTCACAGGAAGCGCGAGTGATACCGTCAATGCATTGAGCACCATTCAAGCAAGGATTGGGATTACAAACATTTTGAGTGGTTTCATAGCCATTTTTTCTTATTATTTCTATAAAAAATAAACAAAGCAAGGATGAACAGGTATTTTTTCCGATTAATTATATTATGTGCATTGATTTCAGACTTTCAATATATTTCTGTAAAACTATAGCTATACCTTTGAGTTCCTCAATGTGATTTTTTAAACTAGCTTCTCCAGAATCTGGGTTAGCATCAACAACGTTCGTGGAGACAAGTTCTCCATTTTTGTACTCGTGGATCGTCGGCTCAGTCGTGCTCTCGCACTGGGGATGGTTGAACTCACAGTCGATGATGTAAAACTTCCGGTTAGAACTATTAGGCGCCTTACTCATGGCCCCAAATAGTTGGCTCGCCCTCCGCCATGCATCCCCTTTTTGTTGAGTCCATGTGGGCTTGTAGTAGAGTAAGAAGATTCGTTGATTCTGTGGGTTTCGCTCCGTGAAAATTTGGTTAAAGGAAATTTTGTTCCCCCGCCCTACAAACTTGACGTTAGTTCCTTTGGATCCTTTATATAGCTTCAGTTTTTCTTCAAATAATGACAGTTTTCTCAGTGGTTTAAAGCGATGGTTGATCTCAAAATATTTAGAGGCTGGATATTTGAGGAGAAGGGCGTCCAATGATGCACCACCACCCCGTCCTGCTCTGATGTTTGCAATGATTTCCTTAAATTCATTCTTGAAGCCATTTGACACATCTCGAAATTCTTCTTCCACCCCCTGCATTGTGACTATGTCCTCATCCGAGGAGTATTCGACATACCTGGCAACGTCACTAGAAAGCTGGTCAATTTGTGAGCTGGCAACGTCAATGTTGTTGAAGAAAATTGAGAATGGGGATGGGTCCTGAGTTGGGGAGAATACAGCGTGGTATTTAACAGATGGGTGGGTCAAACCTTGTAGATTTTCAAGTGGCATGAGACGGTATCTTATGGGCTGTCCCTGTTGCTCTGGTAATTGTGACTTTCCAATTATTGTTTGTTCTAAGAAATTTAATAGCTCCTGAGTACTTTCGATTACGACCGGCCTTTCATGCGTGTCAGCGTACACGGATATTTTAAGTAGGTCTGGTTGATTTAATTCTGTCAAAGATCCTAATAAAGCGGAAATATCTGTACTACTATTCTTCCCGTCGTCCCCTCTCCTCTTGAAGTGAGCAATTGTATTCTTAAGATTTTTAAAGTGATTCGCTAATTTGGAGCCGCAGTCTGCCTGGAGTGAGAATATGGAATTCACTCCTCGCTCAATTTTGACAACGTAGTGGGTAGCTTGAATTTGGTTGAGTGCATCTAGTTGAACGGAGTTTTTAAATGCTGGATCGGACAAACTGAGTTCTTCGTCTTGGAGAGAATTCGTATACACCATGCTTCTAACATGTCTTCGGCTCTTCTGGAAAAAATACCGACCACTATGAGTCACTGGGAATGTCTCCGCCATAATACTGAATTGGAGCTCGGGTTCCACACTTAGTCCTTTGAATTTCCCGTAGTAGCTTTCAGATCCGACAATGGTGTGGTCTTCTGGAACGTTCGTAGGGTTAATTGCGATCAAGGATTTGGGAGATGCGGGCGCCAGGATTGATCGTCCGAGGAAACGATCCGTTCTTGCATCGTAAAGCTCTCCTAGCTCGGCCCGCCTCCCAACTGCTAATATATTTTTGGGGTCCCCCTGACCTACTGAGCTGTACTGGGACGTGTAATTGGTGACAATCTCTATTTCTTCTGATGAGCCATGGTTGCGTTCTGGATCTGCGGTTGCTTGCTGTTGGTTTATATCGTTTGAAAGGCGTTCAGGAGGAAGTGTGGATCCTGCTATGCCATTCAGAAATAGCCCCATCAGGACGAAACCCAAACTTGTGAGACGCATTGTTTGTATATGTATTTCTGCCATTTCAAAACGATATATATTTTTTTTAAATTAACAGTGATTAAGTTCATGTTGTTTCAAGTTGTGTTTACTTCTGTAAACTATACAAATATTTGTGTATACTTTAATGATCTATGCATACGACTAGTATATTTTACAATATTCTGCTATGTACTGATATATAATTGAGTTTAAAACCTAGATTCAAAACACGTCATCTCAAGAGCTCAGTTTTATCGTAAACGCTGCAATTTTTCAAATTATTAAATAATCATCATATCGCTATCGCTCGTATTCCTAGTAAATGTCAGCTTAGTTGACCTTAAGACTTTTATCTTTTGTTGAAGTTTGTAAGAGTAATGATGACGTCGTCGTATTTTTAGTGAAAGTAAAGCATACGTGTGCGAGTAGTGGCGTAGTGGTAAGTATAATGGACCCTTTGCAAAAGTACACGCCCTGGCGGAGCAAAAGTGAAACAGGCAATGGAAAATCATACGTATTCTTAAATGGCTTTATTTCCAATATGAGGTTTATAGGCGCAAATTAAAGATAATTGCACAATTAACACTTTAGGATCATTAAATTGGCAGTACCAGGCCTGTGGTGACCGTAAAATTGATTCTCAGGTCGACGTATGTATTTCAACGAAAACCCCGTACCATTTTTATCTATGCCGAAAAAGACATAGATAAAAATGGTACGGGGTTTTCGTTGAAATACATACGTCGACCTGAGAATCAATTTTACGGTCACCACAGGCCTGGTACTGCCAATTTAATGATCCTAAAGTGTTAATTGTGCAATTATCTTTAATTTGCGCCTATAAACCTTATATTGGAAATAAAGCCATTTAAGAATACGTATGATTTTTCATTGCCTGTTTCACTTTTGCTCCGCCAGGGCGTGTACTTTTGCAAAGGGTCCATTACATATATAAATCAAACCTAGCTATGCTATGACAGACTTTATCTCTGCGGGGTATCCCCAAACTTCAAAAAAAATATTCCACAAAAGTGTTCATTTATGAATATGCAAACTAATGGGGTTAATAGTACATCATCACTTTTATCCCCAATCAATAACATATGGGATTAATTCAACGTTGAAAAATGAAAAATATATAATTCTTTAAAAATTGAAATTTAATTTCGGTAGTTTTTTATGGAGTTTTTGAGAAAAAAAAAGCTTTAAAAATGTTTCGAAAGCTTCTAACGTATAAAGGTGCAGTGTACGCATAAGATTCTACTATATAGACACTGGCGTTCTTACTATTAGTATGCATAACTTGTACATAGTTGCAAAGTAACTGGTAAAGTTTTTGAAATTTGAAATTTTGAAAAATTTTGAAAAAAACAGGGTTTGTAGTAGAATTTAAATTAAATGTGTTGAAAATCTAATTTAAAATAAGGATTATAAATATGGACAAAATTTATGCTTTTAATAACTAAAAAATGTTTCTTTTCAGCAAAATGTTTTTAAATTAAATTAAAGCGACAACATACCTTTGACTTGTGCTGGTGTCTTTTGAAGAAATCACACGCACCCTTGGGGTTGAATGTATAATTTCAGAGAAACGCAAATCAAAATCTAAAATCAAAACTGAATTATTTAAAGAGCTGTGGTAAGTTCCTGAAGGAACTCAAAAAGTTATTATGCCGAGGCTTATTCGATCCCAAGCCTTTTATACCTCTGCTTTTGAGTAATAAAATTAATGGATGACATAATAATTTAAAAGAATAGGTATGTCTTAACATGGCTAACACTGTATGACACATATATTTAGAATCTGGTCTTTGGTTTTATTTTATCTTTCTTATTTCTTGGTAACTTACGATCAGAAAATATTATACTTGTGATTCTAGGGGTGGGCAATAAGTTAGAACAACATGTTATGAAGTAATTACATAGAGGAAAGAGCTGTCTGCAAAAACAGAATAGTATGTTATCTGCCCGTTAAAAAATGCAAAGTTGTAGTGTAATAAGTTAAGTTTAGTCTCTATCAAAATTCAAAATGTGTCATAAGTACTTGATTTCTTCAGAAATGTAACAAAAAATATAATGCCTTTCCCTAATCTATATATTATGATGTCATTTTGAGTTGTATTCTTAATAATTTTTATTTTCAGAGGGAGAAACGAGACGACATCAATCAGGATATAAAAAAATGTCTCATTGGCAGCAGGTACGTTTTTGCATTGCTGACTACTTACTTACCTACATAGCTTAAAGCTGGATTTACTAGGTTCCTAGGTACTTGCTTCATTTTATTCAGATAACAATTACTAGGAACTAGTAAGGGATAGTAACATATTTATTTCGGAGAATTTTACTAAATCATGGTAATAATTATTATCAAAGGTCATTTTTCTATCATTTCAGCTGTCTTTTATATATCGTTATATCTGTACTACTAAAACTAGTGTAAGAATTAAACTTCTGCAAATATGTACAGTCGGATTTATTTCCTATCTTGCGATTTTCAAGTAAGTATAGGAGATTAATAATATGAGATATTTTACTATAGTTTCAATTGGAGCTGCAGAGTTGCATCTTGCATCTTATTGAGTGTGTCTATAACTTTATACATTTATACACATATATAGCAATCAAGGATTATTTCAAGTCAATAAATTACAGTCCAGGACGTCCTATTATAGTAACGGGGAAAATTAGTGGCCCGATCATGTGCTCGGCACGCTTTTTCAAAAATCTGGTTCGAGTCAACCGCTTGGCATCCTGAGGTGCAAGGTACAAGTGGTCAGTCAAAGTTAAAGCAAACTATAACAAGTTTAATGTCGTCTAAAAATAATCAAATTGTCTCGCTGGAGTATTCGTGCTATAATGGGATTGAGTGTTCAGTGTGGTCAGTATATATGTACTGTGAACTGAATTAATGAAACATTTTAAAGTTATGATGATGATCCATTATAAATAAATGTGACATTCCAAATTCCAATCCTTTTGCACTTACACGTTATAATTTTTGTTTTTGAAGTATTTAGAGGTAAATTATGATTCTTTAGTAAATTGAGCTATGACACAAAAATTCAAAATCATAGAAGCAGCGTAATTTTATTTGGCTTGTGCTTAAAACAATTTCATCAAAAAACAATCTTGTGGTTTTTATTTTGTTTTATTAGCCTTGATATTTGACAGTTAGCCAGAGCCAAAACCCTGCAATGTACAATGGCTAACGTAAATATATGTATTATGTATATTTATATATCTTCAGTATTTATATATCTACATTTAATAATTGAACATTCAATATACATTATAGGAATTATATATACCATAAACATGTATAAGTTTGAGCAGAAATATGACTGCTAAGTAGTTGGTATACACGACATAAATAAAATGGCCACGAATAGTCATCGTATAAGATAAGTATGTGTGGAAACATACTATCACAGAAAATTATTTAAGAAAAAAACAAGGTTTTTACAATTTTTATGCCTACTACACAACCTTTTTTGCCTGCTTGGTTCAGTTCAATAAAGCATAATAGGATATTTACAACACTATATATATATTTAGATATATGAGCACCACACACAAATCCATTAAACATTTTTAGCAATAATAAAAACAAAACAAGGAAATAAAAGACCATGCAGTACTCTTTATAATTATAAGACCCATATAAAGATTCTATTCGAAGGAGCACTTAATAAACAACGAAGAAACGAGCTATAGAGTTTATAATAAAGAAAACGCAATTCGAATTCACAGTCAAAACATCAGCCCGTTATTTGTTGTTTACTAGGATACAGGATTTCAGTGGCAAGAATATTTTCTTTGGGAATGTCCTTGTCACCCCATCCCCAGGCAGTATCATGCCCATGACTATGATCCGGAACATCACGTTGACCTTCAATTTGGCTGCTATGCGGAGTGTAGGACCCATCCCCCGTCCGCGTGGCTCTCTGCTTAATGTGCTTATCGGAGACTGTCTTGAGGTCATAGGCCAATCCGAGCCATGCCATGAGGTCAATGAAGCCGGCTGAGGGATTGAATCTGTAGAAGCCATACTCGGACGCTCTGTAGTCCCATGGGAAGGCGTGATGGAAGTTGTGCCAACCTTCGCCGAGAATAAAAATTGAGACCCACTTGTTCTCTGCTGGGGCAAGAGCTCTATAAAAAATTTAAAATATTTTGTTAGTTATTTATATATTTCACATATGGGTTGTGTGCGTGCCAATTTTTTAATTGTTGTAAATTCAGACATACTTGTCATAAGGTTTGCTGCCGAACATGTGAGCGAAGCTGTTGATGGACAAAGTTCCATGTAAAGTGTATAGGTATCTCCAGCATGTGCCAATAAAGTAAGAAGCCCCAAAAGTTTCACCCCAGAAGTACATTGGGATCCACGTTGGAATTATAAAGGAAAATATGATTACCCAGCCCCAGTAGAATCTGCAATTAAAAAAGGTTAGATTATGAATGCAGTAAATATGGCCTATAGCTATAGCTTGGTTAGTAAACAATGAAAATAGAATGCATTAAAGTTTATAATGTTTTACTTTTTCTGCAAGAGAATGAGCCAGTCGTTGTTAATGTCTGATATATCAAAAGGTTTCAGATCCCGCTCTAATCTTTCATGGTCAAAGGTCATGAGCCATCCGATGTGAGAAAACCAAAAGCCACGTGTTGAGTTATGAGGATCCTTCTCAGTGTCTGAATGCTTATGATGAATCCGATGATTTGCTACCCAAAACCACACTGCTTCCTACAATTTAGAAATATTTTCAGGTCACAAATTTTGTAAACATGTAAAATGTAAAAATTGTATGGATGGCAATACACTCATAATATAGGAAAAATCGATCGGACTGAAATGAAAGCTATGCTACAATTAATAGCAGATTAATCATCGATCCCCGTAATTACCTGTCCAGCGACGGTGTTCATGATAATCATGAGAATTCTTAGTGGCAATGTTGCTTTAAATGCTCTATGACTCCAATGACGATGGGCTCCAGCTGTGACTCCAAATGAGCCGAACCATGTCATCATGTAACCTACACAAACAAGCGTCAATATTAGTTACTTAACATTATTTGAGTTTTATTACTGCGCTTATTTTAAAGTAAAACAAGTAATTGTGTAATTTTTATTAGTATTCAATATGAAAAATTATGTAAATTTTCATCTAGCTGGCGCACTATAAAGAATGCCAAACCGATTCAAGTAAAAAGTAAACTATCTTACTGAAGACTCACGTGTATAGTATGTTTAGAATACGTTTATTTTATAGCAAAATATTTAATGGAGATTATGAATTTTACTACCGACTATCGATAGACTCGGGGAATTTAATTTTGCGATTCTCAAAAGTTAAGAATGTTCTCGCTTTTTTGTCATTAGCCAAATCGTCAATAATCCAATACACCGAAATAATTAATTGATACAAATACGAACTAACTTGGACGCTATGATTTGGAACATGGATCGGAATCAAGAGTAAAATATAAAAAATGAGTATACCGTATTTCCTGTAATAGTGGACCCCATCCACTACTCAAATTACGCCCTCCCAGACCCGTCCGCTATTACCCCCGTCTAATCTATTAATTCTATAAGCTTGTTGCTAAAAGGCACGAGTTTTACCATAGAAGCGAGAACTACTATTAGGAATTAGTCGGATTTTTACGGTATTCATTTTATAAAATTCCATTTCGTGTTTTACTAAACTGTATTGCCTAATTTTCTGTTTCTTTTTTCAATTTAAAAGTTTGTAACCTTTTATATCTGTTTTTTCAAAGCTTAATGAACGAAAATTGCAGCGGCAAATTTGCCACGAATATACGAAAATAATGTTAATACTGCTACTACATAGCTACTTTATCTAGGTACCTAGGTAATATTGGTATTTAAAAACTTAATATATCCACGTATGTAGGTAGATTAATTCGAAAATTTAAAAAAACTAGTGTCTACTTATGTAACCTACCTACCTATTTAAAACTGGAACCTCTACAACCCGGCTATTAATGGAGGCCTGGCTTTTATTAAAACTACCAAGCTTGACCTAAATATAAAAGCATTACTGCTTATACGTAGTAGAAATCCGGCTTCTATAATTGAAATTCTACGGCACTTAAAGTTTGTAAAGGTTGAGCTTACCAAATAAAACAGTTTTCCATTGCCAAGGTTCCTTTGCCACAATTGTAATTCCATAAAGTCCCAGACAATGCATGAAGACCAATCCGAATGTATACAATTTATTAATTTTAAATTTTCTACGATGCCCTACATCCTCCTCTTCCTTCCCTTCATCTTCTTGCTTGTGATTTTGGCTTTGACTCTCAACAACGGGAGCAGCTCCGTTTCCGTTCCCATTCATCATCAGTCCTTTCCGTTCCCGAATTTCGGACTCTGTAAGACTGTCAACTGGAACAACACCATTCATTGGCTTATTCCCTGTCACTAAATCCTCTGTAGAATTTCCATTTGCTGCAGTAATCTTCCCTTGGATTATAGTAGGAAGAGGAGAGGTCAACTCTTCGTCACTGTTACTAATATTTCCCATATTCTTCTCTTAATTAATTAAATATTATTCTAATACTATCCCCGAAAATAAATCTGTTTAAAAAAACAGACTACTATTCGAAATATTCGAATTAAGAAATGCAATTTTGAAGATAAAATTTTGAGTAATAATAAATTATTACTAATAAGCCTGTGTCTGTGTTTTTTCAGTCAACACAAGACCAGACCGTACACCGTAGGAGGATGAGACCAAAACAAACTCACAAACCACAGGTGTAATAATTCAACTACAACTGAAATTCTCAAGTCCGTTGCCCGTCCCTTTTCTATTGTGTCTGTCAAGTTTTAAGTTTTCACTGTTCTATATTGTGTCCCGTAGACGTAAGCACAGGCAGAGCGTTTGTAATGGTCTCGGCTTCCTATACTGCATATAAGAGAGATGATTTTGATTGGAATCTATAAAATCCTACACGGACTTGTGTGCAGTGCTTACTATATTGTAGAGTAGGTACATTTCTTGAATCCTTTGACGGAACTTGCTGTCGTCATTTTATTTTGATGAGGCAAGTAAATCACGCAACAATTCAGTTTTATATTTTGTTTTATATAATTAAACATACCAACAAACGTACGATCAAACCATTTTTGAATTCAAAATTTTTTTTCCCATAAGATGCTTGCGTCTTTGTATTATTCTTCTCATTTTGTGTGTGTCTGTTGTTGTAATCACATGAAGTCATCACATGGAAGCTGGAAACGTTCATCGTATAAAAGAAAAAATACTATCTGCTGATTTCTTATTCTTTCCCTATAATCCTCCTATACGTATATAGACTGCGGACGCGGAGACGTTGTCGGCATGGATGGGCTGACCTAATTAACCTTGTACAGTAATAACAATTAATATGTTACTTTGCTTACACTCTCTGGGCTAATTCAAGCTACAAGTAATTTGCATTAAAAACGAGCAAATATTTTTTATAGGGAAAAAAAGAAATCTCAGAAAACCCTCATGTTGGTGATAAGGTGGAAATAGGGAACTAATTAGTACTTTTTCTCACATAAGATTAGACTAGATTGTTTTATATGCGCTATGGCTATCCTATGACCATATTATGATATGTGCGGAGAACTATTCACAAGTGTTAAAAAAGTGTCGGACTTTCATATCGCGGCTCCTCTGTCTTAATTAAAGGTGGTGGCTATGCATAGTGTAACTACATGTGTAAGGTACATATAGATAGAATAAATAACAGGAGTGTAGCGTGACTTTTTTTTTTAAAGAAGAATAATTTAGAGCTGTTACAATGTGCAAACTATTAGGAGATTGTGTTGGGGAAGTCAGCGACGACGTCATAGTTAATCTATTCCCCGTGTATGAAGTCGTCACGGTCAGGATCTCTCCGCTAAAAGATTGGATGGATAATGTGCGTTGAGAGATTTTTTTATAGATATTTGGATTATTATTTGGAAATAATATTATATTTTTTTTAATTTAATTTAATCTAAAATATTTATTATTTATTTTTTAAAAATTAATTAATGTTATCTATGTGTATCTATGTGCGTGCAGGTATTTATGGGGAAGGAAAGTTGCAAGACAGTATAGTTGGCTTTCTATTCCATGTCGAGACATGGACGTACGACGTACGGAAATAAACCTGCGTCTACGTTATAATGCAAAATAATTACGAGATAACTTTGTCTTTGCCCTCTTTATGATCCACCCTGACGCGTGCATACATTATTTTCAATAATCTAATAATAATGTCGTCAGACTCTGTGAATTATTATTCATATTGGGAAGATTATTTATAATTATTTCCAAAATTTCCACATGTCAGCCTGATTAGCACTTGTATCAGGGACGTGAGGATATTAGTTTAAAAAAATATCTTGATATTTTTATGCAATCCCTATAATATGAACTTCACACTGTTGCTTATAGGGTTCAAAACTACGCATCATATAATTATACGTATATAGATTTAATTAGTCCTATCCATAGTCCATTGTTTCATCAGAACCAGAGTGGATGCTTAAAATTAAAATTTCAAAATAGAAACAATGAATACTATAATATGTTATGGACTGTCACCACGAACGTCATACGGCGAACCGGAACCAGGGTAAAAACGGCAGTTTCGATATTCCCTAAAGGATGTTTTGAATTCGTGTTTCCGTTATAGGGCTACCAATGTCACAATTACAGATACTGTGTGTCATAGAAAAAACGAAAAATTGACAAAAAGAAATGCAAAACTTACGACCGACGTAATGGATGTTTTGTTTCTGAAAGTTAGAGCTGTATTATTGAACGTGATCGATTAGAAAATATTTTAGGACATTTGATGTGATACCCAGCCACAAACATAGATCTTACTACATATAACATATGACGTGTGACGCATATAAGGACTAACAAAATGAAATTACGATAAAATACGAGTAAATTATTAATGATTATACCGTGATAACTTGGCAGGGTTAAAGTATATATATTTATTCATCCAGTTGATTTACGGCCATAGCCCTTACAACCCCTTCACGTTACATTTATAAAAAGCACAGATAAAGAAAGACAGGGTTAAAGTAGATAGTTTCTTAGCTTCGTTCATCTAACTTTATATATACACCGTAAATGCTCAAATAAGCACCCGAGGGATTATTGAAGTTTTTGGAGTGACATGCCGGCGTTTATTTGAGACCCGGCGCTTATTTTGCACGGCTTATCGACACAATCTAATGTACATATTTAGCCAAGGACCAATCATTATCCAGTAAAGCATATATCGTCTGTGAAGAACTAAAATGACCCATATCCATTTTCAAACAAAATCACTATCTACAGACAAAATTAAAATAACATGTTCACTAAAGTATGTAAATAGAACCTTGTGCATTTTTCAAAAAACAAGTAAATAGAACCTTGTGCACTTTTTAAAAAACGTGTAAATAGGACATTTTACGCTTACGCTTTAAAAAACATGTACAGAGAGCAACTTGCTTATTTCAGAAACTCGTGATTAGTATTGTAAGCATGCATCTAATTTACTGTATTTTTTGACATAGCTCATTTTAATTCTAGCATAAATTGGAAATGGGTCATTTTGGTTCTTCATATACGATATCTGTAAATGCCTAAAATGTCGTCTGGGCTGATTGATGGGTGGTGATTCGAAAATTGACGGTATGCTTTATTGATAATAATGTAATGTCCGTCTTTGAAAAGCAGTGTATTAGTTAATGGGTGAGGGCGGAGGATATAACCCCAAATTATGTAATTAGGTAGAAACAAGCAAATATTACAGTGCCCCTATGGTACAGGGACATTCTGTTTGCTTTTAGAAAATGTCTGAAAATTGCGAATTTGCTTCTTCACCGTCGATATGTGCTTTCGTAATTTGTTTGTTGAAAATTTAAAATATAATATATATGTTTGTGGGAATACAAAAAAATGTATGCATGTTTGCCAGCGCTAGTTAGTTACATATATTTCGTAGCCGGACATCAACAGTCCGGTGTCAAAAGCTCGGGTTTAAAATCTCCGTTTTCCATTGGAAACCTTTCCTTGGATATAACAATAAATGCATTGATTCTCATATAATTTACCTGTAATATGGATGATATATTTGTTTCTTAAGACCGGCTCATAAAACTTATATAAAAAATTTAGCACTGCAGTACTTTATTAAATTTTTGGCATTTTCACACGTATTCCATTTTGGACCCTCGCTACTGTGGGCAATACTAAATTTGCAACTAATGAACATGTGCGTAGCATTTCACTTTTAATGTTAAATTTCAATTTTTGACCCGCTTCCAACGCCACGTAGTATTATTTTATTATTTCATAAAATACTAACTTTAATTACTTATTTGATTTTAACAATAAATTTCAAAATCATTACAAATAAAAAAAAATATTATCAAGATATCTAATTAATTTCTAATTAGAACAATTTTTGAATTTAATTTTATCAGCTAACGCAATAAATCATATGTATATAAAATATCTAAGAATTTCATGGCACTTAGTGCGGAAAAAGTAATAGCATAATATATATTTGTACACTTTTGTTAGAAATAGTTTAATATCTTATCTTAATGTCACGACTGCGATAGAATATTAATTTAAAAAATTATAATGATTTCCTAGAATTCATACTGTAGAGTATTATCACCTTTGTAGTCTGAAGAAATTAATAAGGAATTATACATGGCGTGGTTCATTAGCATCTAAAATTGCGATTTAATCGTAACCTTGGGCAAAATAAGTTAGAAGCCTGAGTGAGCTGCACTGTTGAAAAATTAAATATTAGCCTCATTACATATTAGTATAATCGTTAACACGTGTGTGATCCTTCTTCTTTCCTATCTATGTACGTAACCTATCTACATAATTTTAGTTACATGTAAAGAATATACACCTATAATACTGTGGGGCCATGCATTAATCACGTCTATAAAAAACGTGTGATTTTGAACCCCTTTTTTGGTTTGTATAAAAGGATAGGCAGCTTAGCCAGCCCCTCCCCCCCCCCCCCTCCTTTGTTTTTGAATACGTTATAAATGTATGGCTCTTGAGTGAAAAAATGTATGGTAGCAGCATTATTTACTACACATACCGTATTTGTTGGAATAAGCGCCCGGATTTTGGACTGATCGACAGTCTCGCAACTATTTGAGCGAGCCCGATTCTGAGATAATGGAACTTATAATTTTGGCTTTTAGCTTCAAGCTAAATAGAAGCATAGCTAAACAAATATTTTTAAATTGGGCGCAGAATCAACATTCTTGTCATACTGCTACTGAAAACTGAATTCCCAGCTCTTATTTGAGCTCCGGCACTTATTCAGTCAAATACGGTATGGACAGTAATATTTATTTTTGAGACCCATAAAAATCTGGCCTATATTTTCCTAAAAATTTAACCCTTAAATGCGTACTGGCATAAGCGTTAATTGAATACATTATAATTGTTGCACGCGCTTTATGCCACTTTAATGTAATAATATATAACTATAATAATTACTAGTTGGGATAGGAAATACCAAACAGGAAAACCTTTTCTCGTGTTATTTATTTTTATTAGTACTCCCCGGCCTGTAATTACCTTACATATATAATATATAATGATATCTGACCGCCCTTTTTTGCACATTCTACAGCTATAATTACTTTAGATGCACTGCATTGCATTAGCTATAGGCTGTATTCACTAGTCAGGAGTCAGGATTAAGATATCAATATGTCTATATATTAGAGTATAGTCAAACTTTGTCCTTATATGCATATGACCACCTTAATTATTATGGATTGGACTTTTACACAGTTTTTATTTTATATCTCTTCATACATCCAGAATACAGTTACTCCATTTAAAAATGCAATTTCAAGAAATTCACTTGTGATTTCTGACTTTTTTAATTTGGTTTTAGATAAAACTAATGAAATATTAGACTTTTCTTTGAAATTTAGTCAACACAATCCTATGTGTACAGATGTATAAAATTTTGGATATATATATATGAAATTTATGAAAATGAGTCCAATTAAAAGGTTAAAAGAGCACAAAACAACATTAAAATAAACTTTATAGTTATTAGCTTTTGTGATAAAGCTACATCCGTTTTTAAGGCAATTTAATTCAAAGTATAAAATGTAGCGTACTTCTTGCGTAAATTAATTATTATTACTGTGAGTGAAAACTTCGTTGTCACAGTTGCCCAGAACACTGTAGCAACACATAAAAGACTTCGCATGCTCGCAGTACATAATGTAAGTTTATTTAAAAAAATATGTCAACCATTATAATATAATGGTTGACATATTTTTTCCCCACCATATTATGGTGGGGAAAACAAATAAACCAAAAGGCTTCATCTAAAAAGCAGAATTTCATTGATATCTCCATCTTCTAAAACATGTACCTACCAAAAAAATAATAAGTGTCTTAATAAACCCCCATGTAAGAGACTGTTTCTATTACATAATGTGTGTACCTATATAGCTGGCCAATACTTAGTATACACTATATATACTAAACTTTTAATTTGTTTCATATGATCATGTTGTATAATTACCTGTAATAATTTTACCGTTTTGTTAAATTTAATTTGCCTTCTTTACTTATGGTCAGATTGTAGGTGGTCTCCCAATTTTTTGGTCATGAATTAAAAGCAACATAAAGAAATTAAAGTTATTCCGTTCACAAGATTATTCATTTCAATTTAACTCTCTCTCTCTCTGTATATACTGTGCTTAAGTTTGACTGACATATGGGTGGTCATCCTATACTACTTACTATTTACAATCTACAATTATTCGCTCATTAAGATTCAGCTTTCAAATATAGATATAGAAAATAGCAAGAGAATAGTACAAAAGGTAATTACACGTGTTACCTTCATGTACTACACTAAAATTAAATTAAAACTAGGAAAATTTTAATCTCCTATTACGGTTTAGATATTATGCCATCGGCATCAATCTCTTCAATGTCCTCACTTAATTCTTTGTTTGGAAATTGGTAAGTATCCTATATATATATAGAGGTCCCTAAGAGTAAAACTGATGGTCAAGGTCTCTTTTGCCCATAAAACTTTCTAACAAAATCGAACTATAAATAATAAAATGTACTTAAGAAGATCTCATTATTAGATTTGTTGAGCTATAGTTTCCTTGAACATCAATTTTACGAGACTAGAATCGGAATCGTAATAGCTCTTATCCAGACCCAAAATCATTGTGAAATTAAGCTATCTAAAGTTTTCGTTTTCGTTTTTATTATGCCTATTTTCTATAGATGAAATGTTTTTTGGCAAAACGGGATTAGTCTATCAAAGCAACAACGAATAATGAATAAAAGGTGATAGGGTTATTTTGTTTTATTTTTTTACCTAAATTCTTTTCTACAGGTGCTGTAACTGGCGAAACGTTATTACAAGTAGTTTCATAAATCTAGAATGACTCCGGAGATTTTTGTAAAATTTTCAAAAATTCTAATTTGTGTACTTGACCCGTTTTGCCTTAAAATCAATAACTTAACTTGGAGTCAAAAGTTCGTGAGAGTAAATTTTAATCGTTTTGAGTGAAACCAAACTTTTTTAAAACTTTTTTCTTGCATAATAAAATTTACGCACCTGAATCGTCGCCTACAAACTACGAAAACACTCAAACAACAAATTTAAATCAGAAATCCATGTTTTAGGTGACCTTTACCATTCAGCACAGTTAGACCGTGATTTCACTAGAACAGTTAACAATTGTTAGCCTTAAGGTTCTCGCTTTCAACTTTAACAATGGTTAAATCCGAAAGCGAGATTCTTAAAGCTAACAAATGTAAACTTTTCTAGTGAAATCAAGGCCTTACGCATCTAGTTGAATAGTACCCGTAACGCAAATAATTTTATTTTTGAAAAAAGAAATGGACTGATCCCGTTTTGCTAAACAACTCTTCATATAATCACACAAGGATTGGTTTTTGGTTTTTATTCGTAGTATATAGCACCATAATATGGTATTTAAAAATAATGTATAACTTTCCCGTACAAACAAAATGGAAGGAAAACCTTGTGCTGTCAGAAATTTTGATGTCCCTCAATTTGAGTGTTATATGTTGGTTTGTTTTATCATTCTGAGAAATGTTGAGTTTTCCCATACGTACGGTTATGCACATTCAGCTCCGTGAAGCTAAAACTATATAAATATATATTAATGTATGTACATATCTTCACTGCATGTCTTAAAGGGCAAGGTTTGTGAATTAGATTTTGTTGTCTTTATTTTTAAACTTGAAACATGAAGTAACATGATGTTACAGGTGAAATACGTGTGAATTTGTATTGAAATGTCAGTTAAAGTTAAATTTAATTAAGCGACAAAATACAATAGCACCCAAATGAAAAATAGCCATAATAATTATTTTAAAACAACATATTGCATATCCTTCATTTTTATCATAGATGTTGAATGTGAGACGGAACCAAAATATGAGCACACTTTTGATATTGGAACTCCAGAGTCTGGAGCTTTAGTTTCAGATTCTTGTGATTTCAATCTTAAATTTTATTTTATAATTTATTTTTCGATTTTATAAAATTTTATAAATCGTGAATAATAATCGGAATTCTGATAAAGTAAAAAAAAAATGGAATCAATACTACGCAGAGTGGGGATTGGGCGTCAGTTCCCCTCATTAGCTTCCATGCAAAGCTTATTTTCATTAATGTTATTTGGAGGGCTCAGTTTTAGTGTTCATTTAATTAATACTCATCATCATCTTGACGTCATGTTTGATACAGTCAAATCCACGCGGGACAGTGACGACACGTTTGATTTTATTATTGGTAGCGACTCTTATCATTTTCAACGGTGGTGTTTTAAAAAACTGGAATTGTTATTGTGCTGTTTGTTAATTTAATTAAATCGCTATTATTTAAATTTGATGGGAAATATCGTTTCAATTTCAGTTGGTGGGGGCTCAGCAGGATCAGTGATTGCAAATAGACTCACAAAGGATAATTACAAAGTACTTTTACTAGAAGCGGGCGGGGTTCACGATGCCATGCAAAATATTCCAGCGTTAAATTTTCTAATGCTCAACCAGCCTTACATTGATTGGCAGTACTACACGACACCACAAAAAGGAGCATGCTTAGCAATGACAGATAAGGTACAACAAATTAATATTCGAAAAAGTTAATTCTAGTGTTGTATCATGTTACTGTTTGGGATCGTCCATAAATGACGTCATTGAACTATCCCGCTTTTTTATGACAAACCCTGAAGCAGGGCCGGACGAAGGAATTGCTTTTAGGCAGCAATTGTTTTCCATGCAAAAAATAGCATTTTGATTTTATTGAATGCTTTCGTTGCTAAAGCAAAATGTTGTATTTACATGTTTCAGAAAAGTGTAAAATGTTCTATTTACTTGATTCAGACAATTGCAAAATGTTCTATTTACATAATTTGAGAAAAGTGTTAAATCTTTTAGTTGCATGTTTTTTAAATGCACAAAAAAATTTATTTCCATGTTTTTGAAATATAGAAAAAAATTTATTGTGAATGTTTTTGAAAAGTCAAAATATTCCATTTACGTGTCTTTTAAAAATTCAAGCAGCGGAGGCTGCCTGCGCTTGCCGCATTGTCCGGCCCTGCCCTAACATCATTTATGAACGATCCCTTATCATTATTTAATTGACCACATTTTATTGTATGTGTTACGTACCAGCAATGTGCATGGCCACGTGGTAAAGGACTTGGTGGGAGTGACAGTTTGAGCTTCATGCACTACATGAGAGGTCACCGGAAGGATTTTGAAAGTTGGGCTGGTATTACAAAGGATGCAAGATGGCATTATGAAAACCTGCTCCCATTTTTTAAGAAAATTGAGGACTATAAGGGTACCTGGGAAAATGGTTTGTACCCAATTCTTTTAGCTTGTATCAATTCCGACCGCTGGAACTGTTGTTGGGGTCTAATTTGGCAAAATTGTAAATATTTGACCTAAGTATAATTGTCATGCATTCCTTAAGAGATTTACCATGGTAAGGGAGGAAATGTCAGAATATCCGAATCGCCCTACACAGGAATGGCTGATATTGTGGTACAAGCTGGAAAAGACTTAAATTATTCAGAAATTGATTTTAACGAGGCTGACTTTGGAGAAGGTACGATCTACTCCTACAGTGTTATTTGGAGTATTAAATGTAATAAATTATAAAAAAGCTTAATCATTGAAAATTGCATCCACATTTTGTATGAAATCACTGATGTATTCTCCGTTTTCAGGATTTTCACACAATTTTCAAACACAAAGTTATGGATATCGTTTCGGTGTGTATAATGCCTACCTGAGACATGCCAGGAAACGGAAAAATATGTTTGTGTACAAATTTTCTCATGTAGTCAAGGTAAAAGGGGAGTTATACAGTATTTATTATTATTATATTATTATCGCATTTTTCTAATGTTTAAAAAGAAACTGTAAAATCGGGTTGTATGTTTAGATCTTATTTAGGGAGAAGCATCGGGCTTATGGAGTTGAATACATGCGGCATGGAATTCGAAAAACGGCTTTTGCAACGAAGGAGGTCATTATTTCTGCGGGTGTTTTACATTCTCCTCAAATTTTGATGTTGTCAGGAATCGGGCCTCAAGACCATTTAGATGAAATGGGGGTACTGGAAATAATACATAATACGCCATACTTTTAAATTAGGTAATTTAGGGATCGCTCACACCTGACGTCATCCGTAGGGTCAATGGGTCAACTTGGGTACTGATTACAAGTCATGTTAAAGATAGCCATTAACGCAATGGCTATGCTGGTGACGGTGACAGAGGGTTCATATGGTCCTAAAAATAGGGACTTTTCCATAACATCATTTGTGGGCGATCCCGTACAGATTTGATTTTACATAGCCAGTATTTTTTGTTGTTTGAATTTCTAAAGATTCCTATTAAAGCTGCCCTACCCGTGGGAAAGAATCTGCAGGATCACGTTTCAACCATCATTGGCCCCTTCCTCGTGGATGAGCCCATAACTACAAGAATTGACCGTGATTTTACCCCAAAGGAAATGCTCCGATATGGCACACTGGGGAAAGGACCAATGAGCTCAACAGGGATTCATGCTTCCGGATTCTTAATTTCAGATTATGCAAAATCCAGCGGAGATTCGGATTGGCCGGATATGCAGCAGTACTTCATTGGGGCAGCCACTTCCAAGAGACATGCAGCTGACTTCTCGCGTGTATTTAATATCCCAGAAGCACTCCTTAAACCCTTTTATGAGGGAACCCAAGACCAAGACTCCTTCCAGATTCAAACAGTTGTGAGTCGTCCAAAATCCCGGGGAACTGTGAAGCTTCGGAGCACAGATCCAATGGCTCAAGTCCTTGTAGATCCAAATTATCTGAGTGATGAAGGTAGGCATGATATCAACGTACTTCTGGACGCTACACGAAGGGCCGTGAATTTAGTTAACAACTCCGCAACTTTTCAAAACTTAAATGCTAGACTTCACGGGACTCCGTTCCCACCATGTGCCAAAATACTATTTCAAAGTGATGCGTACTGGGAATGTCACATCCGGCATTTTACAACAACCAAGTATCATCCCGTAGGAACTTGCGCCATGGGAAGATTGGAGTCTGGAAATGCAGTGGTTGACTCTGAATTTCGAGTTTTTGGAATTGAGAATTTGCGTGTCATTGATGCATCTGTCATGCCCACGATCCCTACTGGAGGTACTAATGGACCCGCAATGCTGATTGGGGAAGTTGGAGCGTATTTATTGCAAAAGACATATGGACAAGTTAAACAATCTTAAATTTAAAAAAATACTTATAATGAAAGTATATCGTCTGTGAAAAACCAAAATGACCCATTTCCATTTTTAGCTAAAATCAATACTTACTATCTACAAAAAATATTGAAATATGTCTTGAAAGGATTTAAATAGACCATTCTGTACTTTTCAAAAATATGTAAATGGAACATTTTACACTTTTCAAAAACATGTAAATAGAACATTTTACACTTTTCAAAAACATGTAAATAGAACATTTTACACTTTTCAAAAACTCCTAATTAACATTGTACGCATGTTTCTCATTTTGTTTTTATAACGTACCGTATATCCTATAATAGTACGCCCCGCGTACTATCCAAATTCGGACCTCTCAGACCCGCGTACTATCACAGACCCGCGCACTATTACAGACCCGCGTACTGCCGTTTAATACTGTGTTAAATAGACCCGCGTACTGCTGTTTAATACTGTGTTAAATAGACCAGCGTACTATTCAAACTGAGACCTCTCAGACCCGCCTACTATTACAGACCCGCGCATTATTATCGGATATAGGGGAATCATTTTGATTCGAGCTTAAATCAGAAATGGTTCATTTTGGTTCTTCACAGATGATATTCAAGTTTACCATCAGTATTTTAAAGGAAGTTTCATATAATATTTAATTTCTATATATTAGCCGAGCTAATTTGTTGAATTTGAATACCACACGGTTAATCATTATTTAAAGCTTTAGGAGTACTTACTACAGCATTTAATCAACTAAACATAATTTCTACTTAATGTACTTACCTACATAATTTATCAACCTTTTGAAATACTTGACCGATTTTCCATCATTTAAAAAAATGTTTGAAAAATAAAAATATAACCTTCCAAAATTGACATCTATTATATAGCCCATTCAACACTATCGCAAAAAATGCGCTAAGAATTTCCGCTTGCTACAATTCGCATCACTATATCCTTTATCCAGCGATGTTCATATTCGGTTCTTTTCCTGCAACTATCATCAAATACAGACTAAAAGTCCTAAATAAATAATATAATTTATTCCTTAATGTTAAGTCCATTTGGCCCGCAGCCCATATCAGTACAACATAAAATGCATGTCACGGCCTAAAATCCGCCTATTGGGAAACAAATTGTAATAATAGATTTGATTTGTTTAGATGATTCCTATTGCTATGATTCCTATTACTTTCAATTTAATTCTAATTAAAAAAAATACTGTCACGCTATTGGAACTGTACTCTGCAACAGCGGGTTATAATAAAGTTTTCCTCTCTGCAGTAATTTATTAAACTTGCACAGCTGAAATTCTTTTTTCCATGGCTTTCTCAACCTTATTTAAACTGATCCGTACATAACTACGCGTAAATCCAAGGGACTGATATATTTACGTCTAATTACCACAAAATAAGGGGATTAAACACTTTTGCACGAGTGAAACTTCCAAAAGAGCTCCTGGCAACTGCAAAAGGTGCCTTGCAACATTTTCTGCGCATTTAGGAATACGAATACGAAGAAGTGTCAACATGGAAGAAGTAGTAAAAAAAGGGAAGGGGTACGCTGTGGCTGTGGCTGGATGCTGGATTGAGATGAGACGTGAGATAAAAGTTGTTCTTCGTCCGCAGTGGAAGTGGAATAAGACGCACTTGATTCCGAGTAATTGTGTAGTGTGCCGAATATGAATTTCAGTCAAACTGAAGGACTCCTTACACCTTACCATTAGATTAAAGTAAATAAGAGCTCTACGTTGAAAACCAAATAATTGCATAACTTGTTAAGTAATTTCTGAAACTTAAGTGGGAAGAAATCGCAAACACTAGTTACAATCACTGATGTGCAAATAAAAATTGCTAATAGTTACATTATATAATATCATCGAAGCCTTTTATTAGTGCGTTTTTCATTGCGTTGCACTTCACTGGAGCGAACGCACGTCGCAATTCTCCAGTAATAAGTAGGACGCAGCGATACGCATATTATAAGAAATATTTTGATTAGATATTATTAAGTATTTACATCACTTCCTTCCATGCTTCAATTTATTTTTGTTTTCACGTAATAACTAGTGCAACGAAATTGTGAATTTTTATTGTTATTGTGATTTATTGTGAAGTCAAAACGTATTGAAAACGATACACTTGGACTGACTTGGAAGTAAAACAATAACAATATTAATTAACAATATTTCACAATTTCAGTGCACTAGTAATAACTTATTTAAAGGAACTGACAAATTAGGGTCGGCTCAACAGGAACTGCCAAACGTGAACTCAAAGAAGACTATTTAATTGCGACTCGTCAAAAGAATATAAAAAAGTACTATCAAACTATACAATTATTAACGCTGTAAAAGAATCCGCTAATTGCACTATCAAATATTGAATAAACAGCAATACAGCAGCACTTACAACATGGAAGATTACGTAATACAATTATTATCAAAATTATGAAATATTAACTAACTATTTAATATTTTTTAATGTTTTTGCAAATTAAAGTTCAAAGTTATGATGAGTATTTTTTCTGGCTATTTTCTATACCGTGCTGTGTTGAATAATTTTTGTGGATGCATTTGTTGAAAAACATGAACAGAACCCACCAGGAGATATTCAGAAGGCGATGCAGGAATATTACAATGCAGTCATAAGAAAATTAGATGAGTTTCAGCTGGTCGAGTTGGAAGTTAACGAAAGGCCGGGTCAAAAAGAAATGCTGACATCCAGCCTTAATGATGTTCGTTGCGGGTTTTTTATATTTCATTTAAATACACTTTATTATTTTGAACAAACTTAGTAGCATATTTTTTTTACATATTATTATTATGGTTACAACTCATGTAAACTCATGTACTCTTGAAATGTAAATATTTCCATAGTAACCGTCACAATTTATGTGTTTTACAACTTTACATCGGCAATTACATTTCATCGGGTTTCCCCCTAATGTATTAAAATTAATCTTCGTATACTTGGAAGTTTTAATTGTAGCTTGTAGTCTTGATATAATTATTGTTTGGCTGGTTAACTTATTAAATTATTCCAATTTAAAACATACACACAAGTACATCCATATGTGTTTGTAATTAAAATAGTTGAATGGAATAATACAACTTACCAACAAAATCTCAAAGAGGATTAAAAGTTTACTCAGTTTTCCTACTCAACCAATCCGTCAGTGTTCCTGTTCCAGTAGTAGTGGTGGTACGAACAATAAAGTTAAGACTATAATTATTTCTCCTAATTCTACAGCAGAAGATGCACCGAAATGTAGTGACAATCAATCTCAGAGTAATAGCTTGGTGTCGTCGGATAAGTTGACTACTGGGACCGAAACCGGAACCATGCAACTGTCGGAATCATCAGCATCTTCTTCGTGTACATTAAAATCACCACTGACAACAGAAGGCGGTACCTGGGATGGGCGATTGCAGAATCCCTTGACAAGATTACAGAATCTAGATCTTCCAGTCATCGATTACTCTGAGGCCTTAGAGTCTGAAGATGTGAGTTTTATTTGTACTTGTATAAATATTTGCTCGTTATGAAGAATTTAATTTTTTTTAACAAGTAAAGCGTTATTTAATATAATATAATATTAATTTATTTGAATGCCATTTCATCTGTTATAGATTCTCTTGGAAGTTTTCCGATACGTTAGCACGCGAGACCTCCTCAATTTCCGCCTTGTTAATTCTAAATGGCGAAATGCATCTACTTCCACTCTTCTTGCAAGAAATTCCTGCCAAATCGTACTGGATGGAATCTATGATCCACCCACCCAATCATCGGCTACTGGGGTTATAAAAAAATCTAATTGCAATTACTGTAATCGACTCAACGAAGCACACTGTGATGACTCCCCTATAACGACAGTTCTGTGCAATGACCGTGATCACAGTGGAACACTCAAGGATCTGAACGCCCTCATAATAAATTCCCCGAAATTCCCTTGTCGAAGTTTCCGATTTAAATGGGGTGATCCAGAGTCGGATCCTTACGCGACTGAGCTCTTTAGCCTGTATGGCCCCCTTATGAAATCTCTCAGCTTGGAATGCGTCGTGTCGAACAGTTTCCTTCGTGACATCCTTCTCACACATGCACCCAACATTGAAGAGCTCGAGATAGTTCGTGGAATGATTTTTTCCTCATCATTTGAATCCCTTTTCCCCTTCACAGTCAATCCGACAGTAGATGATGAGAAAATCAAAATCCGTCTGCCTCACATGAAAAGTCTTGAACTGAAACTCCCATGTATTCCTGAAGATCGTCGTCTTCTCCAAGACCTCGTTGAGTCTGCAGTCAATTTACAGAGTATTAAAAATTTGAGCATTTGGTTTCTGGATCTCATCATAGAAGAAAAGAAGGTGTACCTTGTGAGGGAGTTTACGTTTGATCCGTGGCGCTCGGAAATTCGGCTTGTGGAAGAACTAGCAAAATTTAATCCGGAACTCCGAAGCATCAAAGTACATTTCACAAAGATATTTCAAGATGATGAAAATTATTGGCAACCAGTTACGAAAGCATTAAATTCAATTTTGGAGTCAAGTAAAGAAACTTTGGAAGTTATGGAAATCCATCCTTTGACAATTCTACCCAATGTTGTGTTACCAGTGATGAAAAAAGTCAGAATTCTGAAACTTGGGGATGATGATTCCTATTACTTGACGTCAAATTCTAACGGTGGTCGGAATGAGCGGGAGCGTCACCACGTTCAATTTGGTGAGGATGATGATGATGATAGTGACGAAGAAAATAATCGACGGAGAGGCATGCTAAGATTTGGGGATGAAAATGAAATAATTCCTCTTGAATACGATTTTGATGGAATGCTTCCCTTGGGCTCAAATCTGTCGAAAAATTTCCCGAATCTCCACACGCTCCAGCTTGATTGGAAATGTTATGATGATGACGCACTCAATTTTTATTTCCCAGCTGATTGCTATGATGAAGATTATAATGAAATTAGCGTCATTCCTTGTTTGACTGTGAAAACCCTCGAAATTTATAACCAGCAGTGGCCGGATAGTTTTGGCGCGAGAGCTTTAGCAAAGAAATTCCCGAATGTTAAGGAGCTTAAGTGTAGTTGTTGTGACTACCGGGGGTTAAAGAACTCATTGTGGCTGATTGGTCCAAAGGTTGAGTCAATTGAAATACATGGGATAAGCGTTGCGTTGGCGATGGGAAGTCGAGAATGTTGGCAAGAGTCGTCAAGACATTTTCAATGTCAGCACTTGGATGGGGCACGTGCTAAAATATCTGTTGCTTCAACGATTGACTCCTTTTTCACGGGGATTCCTCCGGAAATGTGCAAAAAAATGGAAGTGGAAGGACTTCCTGTGGGAATGCGGGGTGATGACGTCAGTTTGAAATTTTTGAGAACTTATCCAGCTGTTTGTGATCTGAAATGTAAGTTTCTAATTTTATGCAATATTAATTTTCATTCAAGTAGGTGTTGTGTTCGCAGTAGCGTCATGCCTCATGTGTGCAAATTGTCATTGAGTTACTTAACACTCAGTATTAACTTTTCCTTTTACTTTGAACAGATTTGAAAACTTTAAAAGTCGTATTTTTGGAATTACGAGCACCATTTATATCGCATGTGTCAGGAAAGTATGGATTTCAGTTACTGCCCGACTTGTCTGTGACTTTTGCTTATGATCAGTCCAAGAAATATGCTGATGAAAATAAAGGTAACCAAAATTTTAACAAGAAATATCCCTTTGTGTACTTACAGAAACAGGATTCTTAAACAGAGATACTGCATTTTATTACAGTTAAAATATTTTCATATTTATTCACCATTTATTACTACAGATTTGGAAGAATTCTTGAAACCTGCAAAGCCATATGTTCGTTTCAGGCACGAGAAAAAACCAGATATCAACAAAAAATCATTCGACGGTGGTGCATTAGCTGTTGGAGCATGAATAAAAAAATAGTGAATCATTGTGATGTTAATAATGCCTTTCAGTAGTGTGGAAGCTGCGTTGATTCCCCTTTGAAAAATGTATTTGATAAAGTTATTACACATCACACAGCTGTGTAAATGTTTCGCTGTCAAATCATAATTTGGTAGTTTTAGCTTAGCCGTTTAATAGTTTTAATCGTAACATGTAAATCAAGCCCTTTCATAATATTTAATACTTTATTTCCGGTTTCACAATTTATTATTAATAATGTTATTGAAAATGTTAATGAAGTTGCTTGAATGAAAATAATTGCTCATTATTTTTTTATTGAATTATAAGTTGTAAATAAGAATACAATCATCGTTTTCTTCTTATATACATTTAACATTGTACTAAAAAGACTTAATTGTACGAATCTTATAAAGTTTTTGAGTGGCTGTAACCAGAAGGTCTTTCTGGCTTGCGGTGTATACTCTCGGAAAGTTTTACTTTTGTGACAGTACTTCAAATTAATAAATATTAAAAAAATTAAAAATAAACTGTTGACGTTATCCTTTTATTGCACCATCATGTACCCTTTTATTTTTCCATTAAGTAATTTTAAAATGTCTGTATCGTAGCAATAATATATTCATAACGGGAATAGTAATCTTCGACAAGACAATGACTTAAATGTGTACCTACTTATTCATTTCGCTATGCATGATAGTGTATGATGAAAACTGGCTGTAAGTAGATGACATATAGTTATTTGCACATGCAGAGTTTAGGGAATCTGACTAGTGAGAGGCAAGAGGCAATAAAATTAATTAAAAGGTAAGCATATTCCGAATTTGATGACCGTGTACTTAGGAAATTGCATAATGCCCCAATTTGGCAATTTAAATTTATAACTGATGATCATGTAAAATGTTAATTGTGCCTTAATTTAGTTTGGAAATAAAATATTTAGCTGATATGACCTAAATTCAGAAACAGGCAATAATTATTTTATGAAAAGGCATTGACTCTGAAAATCGATGATCGGTCACTGTTCAATATCCATATAAGCCCATACCACCGTGACCGTAAAATTATTATGCAAGTAGTATGCCCATAAAAAAAACAAGTGCTGTGCTGCTGTCTTATAATTATTACAACATATTTCACTGAGACTTTAGCATCAGTGGCACAAGGAACAAATCATTTACTTCCCTCAAATCCTTAGTTTTTAATTTTTTAATATTTTAAACTGAAAATAAACTGCTCTTAAACTACCCATAGGGCGGGAAACTTTAATTATAATTCAGGGTATGATTTCGACTCGGATCGGACTTGGACTGGGACTCACAAAGGTGAAAGTAGGCACTGAAAAATTTAACCCTGTCCATCAGTTCCATCCTAGCCCAAACGCACGGGAGGGAGAAAAGGGATTGCAGACAAATAGTAGTAACTGATGGACAGTATCGCTCAGTATTAAGTATACAGGTTAAAGGAACAAGGGATCGTCCACAAGTGCCGTCACTCATAGGCTCCTTGGGTCAACTTGGATATTGATGACATCCCATGTTAAAGATAACCATTGGGCAATAGTTTAATGCTGGTGACAGGGGGATCGTAGGATCCTAGAAATGGGGATATTTCAATGACATCATTTACGGGCGACCCTTAAGTGCAGTTGGTAGTGTAATAAGTCCTAACTAGTGAGTATAAACTAGTATAAAGTACTGTGCATATTGTGAGAGGATAGAGAGGTTTGTTTTCATTGCTTACATTCCACAGTGAAGCGGGATTGGGATTTTGGGATGAACGATCTTGGCGTGTGGACCGTGGTATTCGGGTATTCGTTCTTCGTTTCGTACATTGATTGTATTAAAAAAGAAGTATTTTGTTCGGGGACAACTGTAACAACTAACTAGTCGAAGTTTAAATTACAAATTAATTATTTTTGAAATAACATCTTTGGTGTGGTAAGGCGTCGGCAAGATAATTTTAATTTTGGTAGCTCTAAATAAAACAATGTGTAAGGGGGAACTGGGGGAAGGATAAAGCGCAAAACGTAATTATTGCTATTTATACCTGCTTATATACCTAAAAATAAGTATTATGTACTTGGTACTTGTGATTTTTTAAAGAATAATAAGAAAATCAAGACTGACAACGAGGGGGAAAGTTGACAAACAGCGAATTGAAGAGTGTCTGTGTTAAAATAGATTCCGGTTTTATATATCATCTACCAGTCTACCATGTGTAATACCGATACCGACGCGACATTTGTTAGAATTTCAAGAAAGAAACCAACTACCACTTTGATCACCGACCAAAGTCGGAGTCACCCATAGTGTCAATTTTATTGCCCAAAATTTCAAACAACAGACCAGCTATACCAACAACAGCCAACAGCAGATCGAAGAGCTAACTTCAGCTGCTGGCTGTGCTACCTATTACTTTTATCAACTCAACTATAATTTTATTATAATGCCAAATAATCCAAGAATCTCATCTTAACTTAGAAATAATAGCACTTAATTCAGTATACTGACTCAAACGGATTGTTAACCATTTGCCATTGGAGAAATTAAATAGTATCAGGATTGAAGATGGCAGCGGATATGACAAATCTTATTTTGCAAGCGTTGGAGGGTCAACTGATCTCTTTCAGTAATTTTCTGGGGGATAACTCAAGACTTGATGTGCTTCTTGAAAATGTATTCTTCTTTTCACCCCATAACAGATAATATAAATTTAAAACAATATATTGTAGAAGATCCTGGAAGTAATAAGTCAATTATTTGTTATGTATTCACAAGCTATACACTCGTGGAATAATAAGATTTTGTTTTCATATTCGTTTCATGTATAGATAACTGAAATACTTAATAATCATCTGGGTACACGTGATGGTCACCTTCTTGGGGTTAATGCAATCACCCCAACTATGACGGGGACCGGGTCAGAGAATTCAAAAGATGATGATGCTGTTAGGAATATCAGAGTCAGCACCAGCAGAACTGATAACTTGACCGAAGCCATTAAAGAAATAAAGTTGCAAATCTTGGCTTTTGGCGTATTCGCTAAGAGCTGTCCAAGGCTTAACCTGTTTGTACAAATTGTGAGTAATTTTTTTCTGTAATAATGTTGTGCTTTCCTACCCGTGATGATGGGCGTTTAAATTTGCCCTGGCCCTGCCCTACCCTGCCCTATTTGCCCGAAACTTTTTTCTAGCCCTACCCTGCCCTACCCTATTCTTTACTGAGCTGGAACTATCGCTATCCCTATCGCTAGAGCCCTGGTGGTCCAGTGGTGCCGGGCGAGACATAGCGTCTGAGGCTCTCCATCACTGTTGACAAGGCGTGGGTTCGATTCCCACTTGCCTCGGATCTCTTTCGTGAGAAAGTTGATCTTAAACGCCGGGCTCTCCACATGTGTGGCTATCTATATCATTAAAGGCTTACTTGGCTCTGTGTTAGTACGGGGTAAGCTAGTCACACGGGGGTCCGTGTTGGGAGAACAGATTTTAAGTGATTTGAAACGCTTGACCCCTTGAAACTAAAGATACTTTAACTTTAACTTTAACTTTTTTTTTATCGCTATCCAAAAATAGCTCCAAAACGGCGATAGCGGCCCTATTTACCCCTGCCCTAGCCGCGCCCCCAATGTTAAAGCATAGGATAGGGGCAATGTCACCCCCTGCCCTACCCTAAAAACCCATTGAACGGAACTATCGCTACCCCTGCCCTAACAGAAATCTGGCCATAAAGAACTATCTCTAGCCTTATCCCTATCCAAAATTTTCGAAAATCGTCGATAGTGGCCCTGCCCTACCCCTATCGCTATCAAAAATAGGGCAGGGGTCCCATCACTGTAATTCCTACTCTTTATTATCTTTTTTTTTTGTTGAATTTATATCAAATTTGAGTTAGGTACTAATGTCTTATGCCTTTGCTTTATTTTTAGATCGAGTTGATAGTATCCAAAATGAAAAGTTCATCTAGCAGGTCAAGCCCACATAATAATTCAGAAGAATCTCCAGTAGTTCGTGACAACCCTGATAAAACATCTAATGGGTCAGATGGTGGAGCCGCTTTCAACTTCAACGACAACAATATTAACAACAATAATAATGCACCGTCAAATTCTAAACGTGCAAAATTATTAGCAACAGAGGATAGGGCCGGGGCCGGGCCACTCCTGGAAGTGGACAAGAATACATCTCCGCAATCATCTGATCCAAAAACGCTTGGAAAAGGCCCTCTTCAACTGAGCGATGAGACAAAGCGGAGCCTTTCCACGCTCATTTCCCAGGTCAATCAAGAAATCGAAACTTTAATATCCAATAATTACGCAAGTGCCCGCTCCAGCTCCGCTCTTTTGCCGTACGCGAAAATTCGATTTCGTCGGATACGAGTTGGAACTTTGGAACTGAGCAAGCTAGTTCCATCAAATTCTAGATTGGATTTAGAAGCATCTGCAGCGTACATTTGCGACAAAGGTCTTCTATTCTCTATGCATCATTCCTGTCAAAGTAGGTCACATTTTACGCTGTTTATTTTAGCAGTAAGGAATTTCAGATTGCACCAAATATATGTCTTCTGTGAAGAACCAAAATGACCCATATCCATTTGTGGCAAAAAACAATATTCACTAACTACAAAAAAATTTAAATATGTGTTGAAAGAATTTAAATAGAACATTTTGCACCTTTTCAAAAACATGGAATTAAAACATTTTGCACCTCTTCGAAAACGTGGGATTAGAAAATTTTGCTGCTTTTCAAAAACATAAGAAAAACATTTTAAGTTTTTCAAAAACTCTTAACATTTACGCCTATTTCTTATTTGGTTTTTATGACATAGCTCATTTTGATTTCAGCTTAAATTAGATATGGGTCATTTTGGTTCTTCACAGAAGATATTTCTTTTCCAAAGTAATGCCTCGAATGTTATTGTTTTTAATATTTTTGTTTATGCAGCAAGCAAACTCGTCCGAATTATTCTGCCTCACAATTCCATTAAGTCTATTCTCATGCGGATTGGGTCGAGTGAAGTCTCTTTGCAATTTCGTACTGGAACTCAAATTGGATCCATGATTCGAGACAAACTGGGAATGAAGTTAGAGAACCGAGAAAGCAAAGGCTGGTTTGATCCGGAAGGAGGTAAGTATATACTAATGTACTGTTTGTTTAAAACAAATAAACTTTGTTTTATTCTCGATTTGTGTCTTTTATTGCCCTGCGCCTATATTATTATGAACTGTAGTAATAAGTAAAAGGTAAACATATTAATTTTTACCCTTTAATTTTGTTTTCGGTTTTACAAACTAGGTTCAACGGAGAAAATTATCTGGTTTATTGGAAAGGCGTTGCCAAGCGAGCAAATTAATTTCATTAAGCGAATTTACCTCAAAAAACTAACTGTTGTGATTACCAATAGCAGCCCGCCCAGCTAATTAAACCCGTTGAAATCTGGATTCAAGCTCATTTTTTGTTTGTGGATTCAAGCTCATAATTAAGCTATTTACTCATTTTTTTGCTGAAAAGACTGAATTTAATGTTAAATTCTACCAGCTGTAAGAAAATCATTTCGGGCAATTGTAACATGTGTGTTCATACAAAAAGTTATAGTTTCCGTGTAAGTAACTATTACAGATGAACTCTAAATTTTTGTATAAGTAGGGATATATTTTTGTATTCAGTAGTAAGTTTCTAGGAGTCTGTTATCATTTCTTGCACGAGTTTATTGTTAGCACAATAATTACTTTTGTATAGTATTTTCATAATTAAACGAGTTGTAAGTAACTTGTAATAACTGTGCATTATTTCAGAAGACAAAAGTAAGATAACTTAAGAATTCTGAACTTGTAATATATATATTCTTCAGTTTTATTTATTTTAAATGTTATAATATATTTAATATGTACTTAATAAAAACAAAGTAGTTTTCCACATCACGACATCTTTCAACATACTTTTTTTTGTTTTTAAACTGAAAAATCCAAACAACTATATAGTAAAACGTATTAAGGGTCGTCCGTAAATGATTTCATAGAAATATACTAATTTCTAGGGTGTTATCCCCTTGGTGCTCTTTCACCAGCATAACTATTGCGAAAATGGCTATCTTTAACATGGGATGTCATCAGTATCCAAGTAGACCCATTGACCATTGACGCAGACTCCACCGGTAACGTCATTTATGGACGACCTCAGTTCCCAAGCTGTTTTCCTTACTAGTACATTGATTTCTAAGGCTTCCTTGATTTAGCTCGAAGGCGGCAATTTTTAAGTCGTGTACATCCTATAGACTTTAGTTAGGCTACGGCTACTGATGATGGCTGGAAGTTGTACATTACGTCCCTTGGCTGTGGTAGGCTAAAAAAATCTGTCTAATAATCCATAATCTTGTTTACAATAAATTTTGATTTTAACAATTTTAAAGTACTACTCACACAGAAGTCAGATTTTTATTTTTAATAATAATCGGTGTAAGCTTTATAGTCTCAAAGTTCATGTAAAATCCTTGCCATACAATTTTCAACCTTGTAATCCTTGCTATCCCGTGTAAGTATCTTGAATCGTGTAAGAATTGAATGTCCAAATTGTTATTGTATTCCACAATTTGACCGACCGTCAACCGTCAAATTAAGTATTCAGAGATTTTAGTTATAACACAATCAAAACCAACACTCGAACCGTCAGCGCATTATTAAGTACTAAAAGTTACTCTTGTGTCGGGAAAAATAAGTCATAAAAACAGTTGACAAAATAAAAGCAAGCAAGTTGACCTTTTGTTGTTAATTGTTGATTGTTGTTTGTTGTTTGTGCTCTAAAATCGTTTATACTGCTGACGATGGGATTGATTGACGACGAATTAGAAAAATTAACAAAATTTTGTCAGTCTGAAAAGGTAGTTGGGTTACGTCTTATAACTTGCACAAAAGCATATGTAAGAGTTGAAATTGTGTAAGTAATAATTTTTGATTAATTGAACTATTCCATAATAATATTAATTGATAATTAAAAATTTATTGTAAGCGTTTGCGTGATATAATGTACTTATCTCAATTTATTGTAGGAAATCAAAAGTTAAGACTGTCGCTATGGTCTTTCAATTCCCTTCCGACTACCCGCACGAACCAGTTTTAGTTGAACTCAAGTCAAAAAAAATTAGCGAAATTTTACTAAATCGATTATCTTTAGCTTGTGAGGAATTTGCAAAAAATGGTCTAGGTGAGTAAGTTCAAATCACAAAAGCGTTCGTATCCTATATTATAAATGTATGTATATATTTCCTTTCTTGTTATATTAATTACATTGCAATACCAACAGTCAGTGTTTCACTAGTCACTAATCGTAATAATTTGGCATCAACGTAAGGCGACCGCATTGCATAAAAAGCAGAAAAAGCAAAATAACATAATATATATGGAATATGCGGTCGCCAGGTTATTTAACGTTTGGCGAATAGACGAAATAAGCATATTTAAGGTCGCGTTAAATCATCATATCATAGTCATGACATGTATTGTGTATTACATTATTTTTTTAATTTGTATAGGGAGTCCACAGATAATCAACTGCGTTGAATTCCTAAATAAATTTTTGGAGGAAAATCCACTCTGCTGTTGTGCAGATGAAATTGCTACAATTAAAAAAGACGTTATTGTTTCATCTAAAGATGAAATCAAATTAAAGCAAAAATCCTCATCTATTATTGCCAATCTTAATGAAGGTTCTTACAATCATAAAATGCTTATTAAAATCCCAACTGATTACCCAGATATTAAACTAACGTAAGTCCAGAAGGTTTTATAACTCCATAAAAAAATTCTTTTTAACTAATTTTGTTTAATATTTTTTCTGATGTGATTATTATTATTAAAACTTTAACTTTTTTTTGTATTATGTAATGCAGAGTGGAAACTTTAGACTCAAATTTTCCAAATTATCTCCAACGTGTTCTACATGGTCAATCCGTGGAAATTTCAAGGCGATGTGTAGAACCTCCTCTGAGTAGAAGGAGAACACCAGCTAATAGCGGTCCTTTTGTCCCCAAGCCGTCGTTACTGCCTGTATTGTCCTTTGTTGTACCAATTGTTCATCGACTGCCTAATGAAAAATGTTCTGTGTGCAATGTAGACTGTCTACCTCAAGTACGTATAGTAAAAAAACTATTGGATGTGCTCAATAATTAAGCTTTAAGCCGAAATTTTATTTAACTCTGATATTTTTTGATAATTCTATAGAATCCCGTTGACGTCGTCAACGATGAGCAGCATGACTTACACATTGAACGAGTTTACTGTGGTCACTTTTATCATCTCAAATGTCTTGTTGAGTACATGAAAACACCTCCGTTTACAGGTAATTAATTTAAAACATTTGTTTTTGGGCTTTTAACTGCTTCCAACTTATTAATTTCCGTAGCAGTTTACTAGAAAAAAAGAGCCCACGTTGAAAACTAATTTATTATTGTAATTTAATACTTGATTAATTTTTTTCAAAATTTTGTAATAATTATACCAGGAGGAAAAAAATGTATAATATGTGGGGAAAGGATTTATCATGACAAATACAAATTGTCAGCTGAGCTCTCTGAATCTCGTTGGGCGCATCAAGAAGCCAGGAAGCGAGAATTGGATGAAGTCGCAGAGTTTTTATCATAATAAATCATGCTTCTTATGGTCTCTTGGAACTATAATGCTGAAAATTATTGTAAATTTTAAATGTAAATATATTTACTGTATGCTACCACTTTTACATGTGGACGCGTTCATACATTACTTTTAGATTTCAATTGTTTTGAAAATAGTATTTAGTTTTCCTTACACGAATAAATTATTACACACCTAATCAATTCCCTTTGGTGGGCTTTAAAGTATAGCATGGAAGTAACGATACCAGATTTGGCGAAAGCATAAACATAGTTTAATCATGGCCCTCATAATCATACCCATTTCCAATTATCTCAGAACATTGTTACGACCACACTAAATGTAAGTGCTCTGATTCTAAGAATATCGTCTGTAAAGAACCAAAATGACCCATATCCATTTTTAGCTAAAAACAATATAAACTATCTACAAAAATAATCAAATATGTCTTGAGAGCATTTAAATAAAACATTTTGCACTTTTCAAACACATGAAATTAAAACATTTTGCACCTTTTCAAAAACATGGAATTAAAAATTTTTGCACCTTTTCAAATACATGGAATTAGAACATTTTGCACCTTTTCAAAAACAGGTAAATAAATAGAATATTTTACGTTTTTCAAAAACTCCTAATTAACATTTTACGCATAAGTGTCTCATTTGGTTTTTATGACATAGCTCATTTTGATTGTAGCTTAAATTGGATATGGGTTATTTTGGTTCTTCACAGACGAACTATACATGCTACATACAGAAAACATTACGACTGATGAAGAACAGAATTACTTATGTAATAATGCACAGAGTTCTTATTGGATTACTTTTACAAACTTTAATGTTTTAATTTAATTACTTTATTTATTATATTACCTATCAGTATAAAAAAAAACATTAATGTTTAGACACAGATGTTCTAATATGCTACAGCTGCAACAGTAACTCGTAATAATAATAAAGCATAAAAAATTGATTATTCTAATGTTCGACTGAACGGTGTTGGTTTCCTGTGATGAACTAAATTCACAAACGGAGCAACAGCCTCCAAGTATTTTTCAGTTTCTGTAGTGTAATTAATGGGAAAGATTACCAAATTATGTACATATAGTATAGAAATAAGAGTAATAATAAATTCAGTAATTATTTTACCTTTAGCTACTTTTGAAAATAGTTTAGATTTGTCATATGCAAATGTAATTTCCAGCTGGGGCATCAATTGGAAGGCGTAGAAGCCAGACACATGGGAGATGAATGGTGCTCGCAATTCCATAAAAACAATTTTGAACTTCCTTAAATCTGTATAATATAACAAAGTGACATGTAGTTAGTATACATACATACTTTCGTAGTCAACCCAATAATAGAATTAACATTAAATTTCCTTTAAAAATAAACTAAAAATAATGTACAAATTTTGCCCTATATAAACCATACCGTACGTAAAGAACCAAAATGACCCATATCCAATTTAAGCTAGAATCAAAATGAGCTGTATGTCATATAAACAAATTCCGAAACATGTGTAAAATGTTAATTAAGAGTTTTTAAAAAGCATAAAATGTTCTATTTGCATGTTTTTGAAAAGTTCAAAATGTTCTATTTAAATGCTCTCAAGACATATTTCAGTATTTTTGTAGATAGTGGATATTGTTTTTAGCTAAAAATGGATATGGGTAATTTTGGTTCTTCACAAACGACATATACGTACGTTTCATATCACATATGGAGGATTTAACTCGTAACAAGTCAATGTCCCCTTCCGCAGTCGTCATTTCAAACCGCTTCATTTTTAATTCCCTACAAGTGTCAACCGGGATCCCTGTAAAAAAGGAATCAATGACAGAGGAAGAGACTCCCACAGGCTCCCCTACGCCCCCATTGCTCACTCCGTATATTTCTATAGATTCCAAATGTTGACAGGATTGCCACTGCCAAATAGACTCGCTCAAATCGCTAGCATGATAACAAGCAAGTTTGAGAGTCTTCAGCTGGGGGAATCTTTTGGATAAAATCCTCGTACATAAATAATCTGGCCAGTCGTTATAAATCTCGAGATTTTTCACACTTGAGGATGTGACTGGTACTGGTACTGGTGTTAAGGACTGAGAGGATGATTGTATAACAGGGAAATAGAAATTGATGGAATCCTCATCTAAATATTGTAGATCCAATTGTATGGTTTCAATTTCAGGGAAATTCTGAGCAAATGAAACGCACTGTGGAACAATCCCTGCTTCACCATTATTCCCACCTTCACCACCTGATTCATCAGAATCCTCGTCTTCCGGAATATCCCCACCGTAGCCATAATGTCCATAGTCATCCCCAATCCGTAGGACTCTACACTTTGTCAAAGGTTCTTGTACAAGTTTCATTTTTCCCAGTGGATGTACCTCAAGAAATTCTAACGTGTCCTTACTTGAGTTTAGAACTGAGCTCAGGACTTGAACGACACAAGGCCAGAATCGCTTGATACTGGATACATAGGTGAAGTTGACACTGAGTCGAGTTAATTTAGGTTCACCAATTGCAAATCTTTGTATTAGTTCAATTTCATCAGGATCCGCCCCTGGATCAAAATCCAAATCTTTGATCAAGTGAACTTTATTTGCCTGGACGATGGGCTTGAGGCACCACATCCTCACATTGTAAATCCCTCGTAAATTCGGTGCGGCTTCTAATAATTCAAGGAGCGTCTTCTCATTTTGGCCCTGATCTAGGAAGAATGGGGAACCCAATCGCAGAGTTGTTAATCGAAGATTAATATCTTCACCAGGAAATAAACTTTTTGACCGGGAACTTATTAGGTTTTCCAGCTGGCTTAAGTCAAGAATTTCCAAATTCGGAGCTCGGTGAATTAAGATATGTCTCAAATCACTCTGAAACAGAGTTCCACTAAATGATAAAGAGGTGATTTCCTGACCAAACAATGAGAATAATTTTCTTATTTCCGAATCCATCTTCATAGCAGCAGACATCTTACTGCTGGAGTTGCCTCTACTATTACTAGTGAGGCAAATACCCTCAATGTCAAATGTCAAATCAATGAAGGAAAAACTCTTGCATGGAAACTTGAGAGAGTTTTGAATCAAAATGTTGAGCAGTCTGAGGGAAGAAGGGTCATGATTCTCATCACGAACTTTATTGTTCACATACTGACATGATGATGAGGCTAACGACGGCTCAATCCCAGGGGCAGAAAGGTACTTTCTTGTGAGTGTTATCTGACAGGTGTTTTTCTTGAGTAAGGATGAAGTTGCTGACTGTCTCCACTTTGGGCTTACAAGACGAAAATTTAGGAGGTCTTGGGGTCCAATGTAGTCAAAAACTAAAGAGAGAACCTGAATGAAGAATAAATATATAACTGAATATTTCAGTTAAAGTTGTATGCCTGACCTGAGCAAACATTCCAAAATAACAACAAAAATGCAAGTGTCTAGTGCTAATGCGACTTCATGTGACTAAAATCATTCCAAAAGTTACATATCGCCTGTAAAGAACCAAAATTACCCATATCCAATTTAAGCTGAAATCAAAATGAGTTATGTCATAAAAACCAAATAAGCAATAGGCTTAAAATGTTAATTAAGATTTTTTGAAAAGCTTAAAATGTTCTATTTACATATTTAAAAAAAATTAAAATGTTCTATTTAAATGGTTTCAATACATGTTTCAATATTTTTGTAGATAGTGGATATTTTTTTTAGCTACAAATGGATATGGGTCATTTTTGTTCTTCACAGACGATATACGAAGAGTTGTTTGAAAAACGCAATATTTTGTTTTCAAAAATGAGATTATTTGGGTTCCGTGTAATATTCAAAGATGCGTTACTGTGATGAATGGTAAAGGTTAAAGTTCAACAAAGTCAACTTTTAAAAATAGCCAATTGAGCAAAATGGGACAAGCCCATTAAATGATTTTTGGCAAAATTGGTTCAGTCCGCCTAAAACTAATGATGCATTTCTGATTTAATACTTTTTGCATGTTTTCGTAGTTGAAGAAAATTTACGTGAGTAAATTTTTATACAAGAAAAATTTTGCACGTTAAAAAATTTCGGTTTCACTCAATGCCGCTAAAACTATATCTCAATCTCACGGACTTCTTACTGCACGTTAAGTAAGATTGATATTTTGGCTGACCGGAACAAGTCCTCAAACTAAAATTTTTGAAACTTTTCTAAAACATTCCAGAGTCAATCTAGATTTACGAAGCTAATTTTAATAAAGTTTCGTGAGTTACAGTGTCTGTAGAAGAGAATCGAGATCAAAAAAATAATCCTGCCACCGTTTATTTATTATTCGATGTTCCTGTAAAATTTTCTCTCATGGACTTATCCCATTTTGCAAAAAACTCTTCAAATGAATCTAAACTACACGAAAACTCACGTCTTCATTTGCTAATTCATCCAAACTTGATTGCTCTTGAATATTCTTGTCCTTCAAAATAGAAGAATTTTTTACAGCTGAACTGTCTCCAGATGAATTGTTCATCTTTATTCTTTTAGTTCCACTCAATGTATTACCACGCCTGTCGGCCAATTCAGAGTTTAATTCCAAGTTTTTATTAGCATCGTCAATTATAAGCTCAAGCTATGGAATAAATATCGAATAAAATCTCTCATGTTATCAGATACAGTTATAATCCAAGTTAAACTTTAATTTGTGATTTGTAATGTTATGAAAGCTGAATGCTTCTGTATTGCGTATAAATAATTATGTGTAGGAACTTGTACTGAGATTATTGTATTTATAAGTCAGGCAAACTGAAGTTTTTTCTTACATCGTGGAGCAACGACGTGACGTCACACGAAGAACTCCCGGTCCCGGTGTCATCATTCGCGTTCAACTTTAGCTTAAACTCTTCAACCTTAGTAGTTAGGACTTGAAGAAGGTCAAAGGAATTATTGAATTCAGAGCACTAAATAACAACAAATAAGGTACTTTTATTTTAGTTACGAGAAACATTGTGTAAGTTTAATATTCAAATAATGCTGATATTATGTCGATCTAATTTAGTATATATAGTGTCCGGAGATGATCGTACCCTTGTTTGTACTGATTCGAAAGGTTTACATTTAGTACGATAAATTGAATGCATAATGAATTGTTTTTACTAACGATCGTAATATTATTCCCATTAGTTGAATTTCTGCGTTATGTATTGGTAAATAATAATTACTTACAATTTGTTTACAAACATATTTACCTGTTTAGTATCTATATCCATTTCCACCTCCATTTCTGTAGTTAGAACCTTAAATACCAGGAGTTTATTTTATGCATACTGCACGACCTTAGCAAGAGACAAATAGGAAGATATGAATTAGTACTAGATTTTTATATAGTAATTGTATAAGTAATTAATGATTAATATACAATTTGACATTTCACGAAAAGAAGAACTGCGCCATATTTTTCTTTTTACTACTACAGTTAAAGGTTTGAAAACTTAAGATGCCGCTACAAAACATGAAAAGCCAAGGGGTTCGCAAGAAATTTGTTATATATTTCACTATTGGCAATATTGACAATAATATGACAATTAAATTAAATGGCATTTTGGCGGCATTTTTGGCCAAAATGTCAAATTAGCAATTTAAAGCTATAGTCATATCTAAAACTAGACTAATTTTCATTAAATTCGCTTCACTTCACAACTCATAATTGGCGAATGAATTGGGATTTGGCTTCAAACTGGCAGATTCGCAGCATGTTCACCCAGGGCTTAGCAGGTCTGCCCAGTGCCCGGGTTATTGGTGTTAGGCGGGTAGGTAGGGTAGGAGAGATATTATCATTAGACCTAGATTTCCCTAAAAAAAAAGCTAACAATTACTCGCTTTCAGATCCAACCGCATTGCTAAAGTTGAAAGCTTAAGGCTATAACAACCTTTCTCGTGAAGGTTTTATTCCCATTATTTTGGTTTTGAAGTTATTTTTTAATTGTATGCATGTTATAAATCTATAATTTACGGCAGTTTTTGCAGTATCTTGATGCTTGTAGGTTTTACAGTGATGTGGTGCTTTACTTGCTACTACAACTACACGCTTAAAAAATATTGGCTGATATTTACCACACATCGATAGTAACCAGCGCTATTACTCCACGGCCCCACGCGGTGGAGTCATTCAATATTGGGCAAAACGTATGCCAATGCGAAAGAATGCATCTTAAATACCATTACAATGTAGGTATATAGTTTAAGTAGCAATAGCACATTCAACATAACCATCATGTAAGTACTAAAAATAATACTAAAACTTAGAAAAAAAATACAACCCGACCCAGCTCATCTATTACTGCAAACTTTTAAACATTTTCCTTTTTTATTCCGTATAAAAATTGTATTCACTTCTATAATCGCAAAATTAGCCTATGTATAAAGCGTGGGTAATTTAATTTTTATTCTACATCTAAAAACAGTAAAATGGATAAAACGATGCGATGGTGGTGTTCTTTCACATTCTTGGGGTGTATAGTCTGACTTTCCTCTCTTGAATAATATTGATGTAAGGTTTGAGGGGCTCCAAGAAATTTTGAGACTCTAAAGCAAAAATAAGAAAAGCACCCCTAGATATTAGTAAACTGAATGACAACACTACTAATACAATTAAAAACAAAATAATTACGGCAGTTTCACAAAAATCCAGTCTCTCACCACCATCTGTTTTGTTAGGACGCCATTCAGGATAGACCGAGAACGTAACATTCAACTGCGGAACCCATTTAAAGCCATAAAAGTAGGACACTTGGGAAGCAAAAGGAGCTTCTAGACCATCCTCAAAACAAAGCTTTAGCCTCTTCAAATCTGCAAATAAGGGTTACAAATACACACAACAATAAATAAGATTATTTGCCTTGGATTTGAAATAACGACCAAAAAATAAAATAAAAAGAATGAAATCAATTTTTTTGTAAGTAAAACACCATAATCATAAAATTCAACACTTACATTTAAAATCACAAATACATGGTTCACTTCGAAGACATGTAATGACCTCTGCACTGAGCAGCTGGGTATTCTCATTCTTAAGTTTTGATAGCCGATCACAAATCTCAGTTGGGATGCCAGTGAAGAATGAATCCATGGATGGTGAGTAATCCAGAGCTGAAGCGACACCTTCTTCACTGAAAGTCATTTGTGGCTTAAAGCCATGAAATTCAATGGATTCTATTTCAGATGGTAGGAGCCAAATGGAACTATTTAGCACTCCCGCATAATCACAATGAATTCGAACGTGCTTCACATACGGGAATAAAGTTGCAATAATTTTCATTCCTGAAGTTGTCCGTTTCCCTAAATTGACAATTTCCAAATACTTGACAGCTGTGAAGGGTGTTGTTGGAGGAGAAGAATTTCCCCAAAAGTGCTGTGGGAAGTACACACGGAGATCCTCCTCCGAATATCCATCAAACTGAAGTGTGACCTTGTACAGATTTGGTAGTAGTTTTTGAAAATTTGAGTCGAGTGGGAAAATCGCGAATTTACTATGTTCCTTTTCTGCATCAATTCGTAGCTGTTTTACATTCGGGAATTCTGAAGGTAACTTGATCCCTGGAATAGTTCCCAACGGATGAATTGCCAACTGCTCCAAACTGTCTCTACTAGACTGCAACATTAAGCTGAGAGTTTCTGCAATTAACTGTCTTGAGCTTTCGTGAGAACAAAATGCTTTGAGACGAATCCTAAATTTTTTTAACTTTGGTTTCAGATCCGCAAACCGCCGGACATACGGCACTCTGGGTCTCCGCGGGGAAAAGGCAAAATTTTTAATTAGATGAGCTTTACCCTCTTGACTGATCAGATCCAACAAAGACACAGAGTTTAGAATTTGTACTTCCTCTAAATTATGAGCTGCTTTAAATATTTCTTTGATAAGACTTCTATTAGAATTGATATTGGGATCCAAATTAATTTTTAATCTTTTCAAATGTGGGAGGTTGAAGTTGAAGGATTGATTCCCAACGTCAGCTGACATTTTTAAAAAGTTGAGGCAAAGGGATTCTAGATTAGGTGTAAAGGCGAGGACTTTGTATTGTATAAAATTTCGTGATACTTTCACTCGGTCGTCTAGAATTAGTTCTTTCAGTTTTGGGCCGTACAGAGAGAAGAAATGAGGGATTTCTGGATCTGACTGTAAATTCCCCCATCGGATCATCAAGTTTCGACTTGGGAATGCAGTGGATATTTGAAAAAGACGGTTTAAATAATCAAGTGTTAAACTTTCTTCAGCAATACTGCAAAATACTGGAGGAGTTTCATTAGCATTGTCGTCCCCATAGGGTGGTTTAGTTATAAGAACAATTTCAGTCGAATTTCTTTTGAGCAGTAAGGAGGTGGCTAGTTCATTCCATTTTTGATTCACAAGGCGGAACTTTATTAAGTCTGTTGTATCCAGATACGGGAAAACTTCTGTTAAAATCTGCAATTTTAATTTTTTTTTACACTTAATAAAATAAATCTACAATTAATAGTATATACTAGAATTCTATACTTAAATTGAATGAACGCGAAATAAATGAATTTTGTACACTGCATTATTCTGGAAGGAAATAAAAACGCTATCTTACAACATTATTCGTCAAAGCTTGTGTCTCTGGAGGTATGGGATCTTTTTTTGCTGTTAATTTCACGCTTGCTTCAACGATTAAATCATGTAGCTTTAAAAAAATAACAAGCCATGTAATTAAATACCTACAGAGTTTTTACAATTATTAATGATAGATTTAACCCTACACAAACTTACATCTCCAACTAACGACTTCAGCCCAACATTATTATCCTCCTCGACAATTCTCTCAGCCTCATCCACTCTTTTTGCCACGGAGTCATAAAATTCTTTGAGCACAGTGAAATTGGATTGCATAGTTTCATACTGCGCAAATTTACTTTTTTTACAGCTCCCATTGAGGGTTTCTATTTTCCGCTTTCTGCTAGGAAAGGAACAACTAGGAGAATCAGTGGTCTCATCAGAGTAACTCGTACTGGGTGAAGTATTATTAGATGTACTTGCAGAAGAAGTAGTTGTAGTTGGAGCAATTTTCGGTTCTCCAGCATCAAGAATGTAACTCAGCTGAAAGTGAAGAATTAAGATTTTGGTAATTAACAGACTTAATAATAATAATGTATGCTAAAATAATTTATAAATCCATTTATTATTTAAATATGTAGAACTTATATAATTCGTACAATGGTTAGCAAAACTTCATAGATTTCACATTCTTCTGGATTTGCTTCAAAAGCAGAGACGTGCAATTTGATTTCATTTAAAGCCGACTGAATCTTATTCGCCTCTTCATCGATTTCATCATCGTTAGAGGAATAACGGCAGCTATTCGTGCAGTCCAAGTTGTGCTTGCTTAAAATAAATCCCACCTGTGTTCACCAACAATATAGCAAATGAAAACATACATATTATAGCGTACAACGTATTATGAAGACCATCGTCATGAACCACATCACAACTAAGAAATGTCGAGCACATTATTTTTTTATAATTTATAACAGAAACAGATCATTGAATACTAACACTAGAGCATGGTGCATGGTTGATTGTACAATTGTACGATGCTATAAGCAATTAATGTTGAATGTGTCCAACAACAATTTAGGGAATGTGAAACTTACATTTTCAAGTAAAACATTTAGACGCTCATTTTCTTGTCTAAAAAATTCAAAGGCTCTCACGAAGCAGTCAATCGATCTGACTGACTTCTGTAGAAGTTCAAATTTCTTTTTCTTAGTCATTATAAATATACGACGAAATCAGGCTCAGGCTGCGGGACTGGGCAGATGAGATGTTATTAAAATTTACTATACACTTACTGCTACTAGTTAGTAAGGGCTAATAACGACTGTACTTGATATTTGAATGTTTTGTTGAAGAACTTGAAATATTAACTTGTCTATAGGTTATGCTTGCTTGTTGATGTTTTTTGAGATGATGCACTTCCGCTTCCCCACCCCCACTTGAATTTGGTATTAATGCTTTCTCCCAATACTTTACTACGCCGTAGTACTCCTGGTACTCCGTACCCGTACCCAGTTCAGTCCATACAAACACTCCAACGCGAGGCCCCTTTATTACGTTAAATTTCATTTTTTATAGATTTTGATTTTAGCGCTGCAAATAGTCCATGCCAAGGCTAACCAAATGGAACAAGATTTGTGTACATAAGAATCGTTAATTTCTATATTTTTTTTATTTTTATGTATTAATTAATTTCTACCTATTAATTTTATTTTCTTGTATGTATTTTATCACTACATAGAATTAAAAGCTTATTTTAACCATTCGGCGTAAGTATACTGTATACCTATAAGTATTACACGAGTGAAATACTGAAGTACCACCTAATAAGTTCTGCATATCCATTTCCGTTGTATGTAAGTTACATGTCGTGAGCAAAGAGTCAAAATGACCCACACGGTATGGGTATGGGCCATACCCAATTTAAGCTAGAGTCATGAAAACACTAAATAAGAACGATGCGTTAGATGTTAATTTGGTGATTTTGAAAGTGTAAAATGTTCTATTTACATGTTTTTGAAACGTGCTTAATGTTCTATTTACATGTCTTTAAAATGTGAAAAATGTTCTATTTACATGTTTTTGAAAAGTGTAAAATGATCTAGGTATTTACATGTTTTTAGGAACTTAAAAATGTTATATTTAAACGATTTCATAAAATATTTCAATATTTTTGTAGATGGTGGATTTTGTTTTTAGCTAAAAATAGAAATGAGTCATTTTGGTTCTTCACCAACGATGTGTAACTTAGCTATCCATTTTATATCACCGAAACAAGAATCAGCCTATGTGAATTACGAGTCCGATGTCCGATCAGGCTCCAAGAAAAATGAGGAGGATAATAATAAGATAGCTCAAGTTCAAGTACAACCTCAAAAAAATTGTGGAGTAAATAATAATTCCTTAGGGGTCTTTTAACACCCCTCCACAATACTCTACATAACAGAATTTCAGGCCGAGACCTATGGAACTATTATGATGGAGAAAACTAGTGTAAGTGCCTAGTATCTATAATACCTGGAATATATTATTTTTAAAATTGGGAACAACGACGAATTTTTTTGTATTAATATTTTTTAAACACATTGACCTTTTATTTTGAAAATAATTTTATTCTATTGTTTTAATTTTTAGACCATGAATTTCGACCTTTCTAACAAGGATCTTATCGAGAAGCTCTTGAAAAAGTCAATACAAAGTTTCGAAATTAGTAAAGGCTGTAAGGAGGGTGACAGTGCTGCAGGAAGTTTGAAGTCCATTATTGCCACCACGAGGACCGGGGAAACCATTGCAGCTGTTTGCAAATTCTTTCCCCCCAAAGACTGTGTGATTTATGCTCGTATCAAGAAACAAAAAGTATTTCGAATTGAATGTGATGCGTATACTGTATTGGCCAAGGAACTGGAATAATTTGTGAATTCTCGAAACTAAAAAACTGGGAAGAGTCCCTATAGCGTCCCTATGCCAAAAATATGCACCCATTTTAATGATGACGAGAACGAATACATTTGCCTCGAAGATGTTCGTCCGCAGGGGTTTGTAATGCCTATAATTGTCAAAGGTTCGTATTCGGAAACCTCATTTGTACTTCAAGAACTGGCCTGTTTCCATGCCTACACGTATGCTCTAATCCATCACCATGGGGAAACAATCTTCGAACCAACAACCGGAAAGTTTGCCCGATTTGATTTCACAAAATGGAGGAGTGGAGACTGGTTGGCACAATGACGTGGCCTCATATCTGGTGCTGTGCAGAATGCAATTGACATTTTGCACAAAGTCAATCCCTCCTTGTCAAAGATTATGCAAGAATCCCAGCAGAGAAAGCGGGCAGTTTTATAGATGCCTTTCGGGTCATAACGGATGTCGAAATATTTCCTTGTATAGTTCATGGGGATATTTGGAGCAGTAATTTACTCCTTAAATACGGGGATGAAGAAAATAACGAAGGGCAAAGAAAACCAGTTGACTTGAAATTCCTCGACTTTCAATGTACTCGCCGTGGGAGCATTTTTGAAGATCTCATATAGGTACTTCATTTTCACCAGCACCAATACTGAATTTAGGAAGAAGCATCTACATCTTGTTCTGCAAGAGTACTACGATTCATTCAAAAATGCGATGCAGATCATAAATTGTCCGATGCCCATCAATTTCTCACTAGGTTTTCTCATTGACAATTTCAACAGATTTACAAAATCTGGTTTGGTCTACATGTGTTTTGCCATTCCATTGCAAATGGGACAGCTAAATCAAGTGTCCGAGCAGTCTAAGCCGAAGCAGAATGAGCCCAAAGAAACTGCCGCAGCCATAAAAGATGTCAAAAAAACTTCACTAAATAGCTTAAATGAAGATGGTCGTTATGACTCTCCCACAGTTTCTCAGCAAGATTTTATTCAGTGCCTTCGGCACATGATTGAAAATAGCCCTGCATCTTTGAAAAGATTGCAAGAGATCGGTCAAGAAGTATTGGTGTCTAGTGCTTAAAAATATTAATTTTATGGTCGTAATGAAATAATATTGGTAATTAATTATCTCATGGCAAGATCAGTTTTTACTATTTTACAAATTAATTAATCAATAATTAGTATTACTTTTTCAGCCAGTTGAAAGTGTTTAAAAAACGTTGTTTATTTTCTGGCCTTTATTTTGCTGTAAAAATCAATATCTTTAACGTGAGGAATTTACTTTAAGCATATTATGTATCTTCAAAAATATTAAGATACATATCCTGATTTTAAAAGTACGTCAATAGTGCATTTTGCACCTTTCAAACATATTATGTAAATAAAACATTTTCAGCTTTTCATAAACATTTCAATAAAATATTTTGCAATTTTAATAAACAAGTTAATAAAACATTTTGCATGTTTTTAAAACATGCTAATAAAGCATTTTGCACTTTTTCAAAACATGCAAATAAAATATTTTGCAATTTTCAAAAACATGCAAATTAAACTTTTTGCACTTTTCCAAAACATGTAAATAAAACATTTTGTACTTTTTAAAAACATGCAAATAATATATTTTGTACTTTTCAAAAACAGGCAAATAAAACATATTGTACTTTCTAAAAGCTCGCAATTAACACTTTACGTATCCATCTCATTTAAAATGGGTTGTGACTGTGACATAGCTCATTTTAAGTATATGTCTGAAATAATATAAAAAAAAAAAAATGCAACTTCATTTAATACATTCATTTTGTTTTCCCTCCTGTTAAAATCAGGAGACGTACGGTTTGTATAATAACAAATGAGACCATTTTTAGAAATTGAACTTTCCTTATAATGCCCACCGATCCAATTTTAATGGATATGCTCCTGCAGGATTTTTGGTAAACTCTGTATAACGTTCCGTGTTCCTTCTTCAATGTCACACCCATCAAATCCTGTCTGCTCCAGTTCCAGCAAAACCTTTGTTTAGCCGTTTTTTGGGATAACTGAGGAAGTCGTCCAGCATTTGAGTAAAATGTATAGCTAAATGCAGTCACGGAAAGGAATGAGAGCGGCATACTCATATAAATCCTCAAATCCAATTTTCCATAAAAGCGGATACAACCAAATAAGGAAATAATCACAGTCAGAAAACAATATAGAGTCAAATATGTTATGTAAAATTTGGAGAAGACATTATCCATAATATTTTTAAGAACTTGTAATTTTCTCATTGAATTCAGTTTCTCAGTTATTGGAGTATTCGGCCGTAATCTGTTTCAAGTACACATGATGCAATATTATATGATATTATTAATGCCACATACCTATAAGTATAGTGTAATAAGAACTAAAATTTATTGTTCATATATTATTATTATATAAGAGATCATCCACAAATGACGTCATCGATAGGGTCAACTGGTCGACTGGGCCCCTGATGACATCCCATGTTAAAGATAGCCGCGTACTCAATGATTAAACTGATGACAGGAGGTGACAAAGGGTGTTCTAAAAATTGTTTATTTTTCGATGACGTCATTTGTGGACGACCCCTTATAGTTATTTTACAATTTAATAAAAAATTCTCGCAATAAATTACCTCATTTTTAGAAGACCCTGTAAAGTATCCACATAAATCATGAGAAAAGAAACCAGAATTAAGCCAGTCCAGCATACGAAGGCATTATGCAGAGTGACAGCACTGTATATGAGGAATGTTGTCCAATTTTGTAAATGTGTCGGGATTAAAGAATACGGTGAATGAGGACTTTGAGACTTTGTGAGTCCTTTTGAAATTAATTGGAGACTTCGTACGCTGAAAATTAAAGTCATTGCTTTCATTGTTCTAAGGTCTTTCCAATGGCCCACGTCTCCCCCTAAGAGTAAACAGAAATTGCATGCACATATCGTTACTGTCAATCCAAAGTGGCCGTTCTTAATTTTTCACTAAAAGCAAAGTGGCCGATCTCCAATTCTCCCCAGTTTATTAAAATGTGGAGAACGACAATTATGCTTTAAGCAGATTTTTGAGAACGACCGCTTTGCATTGACAGTAACGACATGAAATAATATGAAGGTTATAGCCGTCAAGCCATAGCGATATAGAAGTAGCAGCTGTAACAGGCAGCGTTTGAAAAATTTTTCAACTTATTTTAAACGGCCAAACGTTAAAGTTACTTCTGTTGTCAGTAAATCGTCGCTGAAAGTGTCTACGTTAGAAATCGAGGAATCAAAATGACCCATATTCAAGCTAGAAACAAAATGAGCAATGTCAAAAAACTTTAAATATATCTTGTAATAATACGCCCCGCATTGAACCTCTCAGACCCGGGGACTATTACATACCTGCGTAGTATTATACAAAAAATACGGTAGTTGCACAAATTTTTAATTGAAATTTTTTAAAACGTGCAAAATTTTTGAAAAGTGCAAAATATTTTATTTGCATGTTTTATGAGAAGCGTAAGATTCTCTAATTACTTATTTTTGAAAAGTGCAAAATCTTGAGTTTGCATGTTTTTGAGAAGCATAAAAATGTTATATTGACATGTTTATGAAAAGTTTAAAATGTTCTCTTTACATGTTTTTTTATTATTCTAAAATGTTCTAATTTACAGTTTTTTAAAGTGTAAAATGTTCTATTTACATACTACTATAAGAATATAATTTAAATTTTTTGTAGATAATGCACTTTTTTCTTGGCTGAAAATTGATATTGATCATTTTGATTCTTCACAGACGATATCATATGCAAAAACAGTAAACTAGTAATAGAATCTATAAATATAAAAATAAATATATCAATATTTATATAAAACTGTAGACAGTAGATTTAGAAGCTTTCAAAATATGCTTTAAAAAACCTGCATTATTTTATAAAACCCTTTTAAAAAGGCATTAATCATTAAAAAACTCAATTTAGAAGAAAATTTAGAATTTGTATTTTTAAAGTGTTTTAAAATCATATTTTACTTCAAGTGCTATTCAAATTTCTACGCCTCAGACCCGTATACTACTACAGTAACACCAGAATTAGTGGACAGCATCCTCCCTCTGTCATCGCGCATCACGAATAAGTGAGCGACGACGAAGGGGAAGGAACAAAATGAGTTTGACGGTTGAAATTGTCGACGTTCAGGACAGGCGTAGGGGGTGTAGTTGGTGAGTTTGGTGGCAAATGGCTTGAGAAGAAAGAAAATAGTTAGAAAAACGCGAAGCCATATTGGATGTAATGCTAGAGCATTGGGAGTTGAAGTTTTCAGCTCCAGTCTGAGTGTAGTTAGCGAGAAGAGCGGAGCAGACTTACCGTGCGGAGAAGACCCAGGACCAGAGTGTCATTTTCTTTCCTTTCTTTATTTTTCTATTCTCCGAAAAGTCGGAAGTCAAGTAAAATTAAAATTAATAATTAAACTTAAAATTATCCGAGTCCGGAGACCATAGATTACATCTCAAACCGTCTTCGGAGTCGCCAACTCAGTTTGTTCATTCCCTCATCGGTGTCGTCGGAATTACAGGTAAAAATACAATTAAAATATAATATATAATCATTCATAGATAAATGTTCATAATTATTATGTAAGCATATAGATAAAACTACATTATATTATGTTTAGCCGTGTATTTTTTGTATGCCATGTTGCCATGTACCGTAAAATGCCAGATAGTGTCGTGTAAAGCTACGTATATCTAAATATGTGTATGAGTGCATATGTGTTGTAGAGATTTAGATGTGATGTAAAATGCAGAAATAATAATAGACCGTGCAGCAGAAATTCAAGTGCAGTTCCTAATTATTTAAATAGACATATACATATATACATATCCGTCCATCCGCGGGAGGGCTATTTATATTTTATTCATTCTAAATAAAATATTGTGAATAGGGAAGGTACCTACCTAGGAGCATATTTTAGAATATATATATAATTAAGGACATGACATACTTAATTTCGCCGAAAATCATGCATTAACCTGGAGGGCAAAGTCGAAGCTCATAGTTATTTTCTATATTTCTAGTTAAGTGAGTAGGTAGGTCAACTATTCAGAGGTACAAAGGGAGATACTGCTGTTGACATCCGGAGCCTCAGAAATTTTAATGTCAATAATTGCGGGGTAAATCCCTTTGTAGTTCCAAAATGGTTTTCAAAATTTCAGAGAGTTTTGGCCGAAAATTTTTTCTGGAGACTTTGAGAGTTTTGGGAGTTTTTGAGAGTTGATAGGAGGATTGTTTGAGAAATACGACGAGGGAATTGATGCACTACATCTTGCCGGATGGTGCTCAACTCTCACAAAGATTTTTAGAGTTTTGACTTAGGAAGTTTTTGAAGTTTTTAGTGACGTGTGAGTTGGGGGTTTACGGTACACAGCATTTTCGAGGTGGCGAGGTATAAATACATATGCATAGTGTAAAGGCAAGGTAATAGGGAATTGGGAACAAAAGGTAGTAGTAGGAAATAAAATTAGAATTAAGAAAGGAAAATTATTAATTAAATACTGGATGCATGTCATAAGAAGAATAAGTGGGAGCATAATTTTCTAATTTTATTCTTTCCTTCTTACAGACAGCGCATAATTATTCCAGTCATCGCATGGTCATCCACGGTAGCCGGGATAGCAGTTAAAATTTCTCAAAGGGGCTCAGGATCATCCCAGTTTGTAGCAGCATCAAAGTAGAAGGGGACATCGGTCATTATTTGGTTGCTAGCCGTACCATTTATTTTTCATCGTGGGATTCAGTCCTGAAATGATACGATAAAACTAAGCTTAAATTATAATTTTGAATATTTATATTGTTTATCATCAGCTAGGTAAATAAGTAAGCAAATAGGTAGGTCAAAAGGCCGCATACGGTGGTTAGTTGTGTGAGAACCGACCACCACTGCAAAGCGAGTCACTCATCATTTGAATCCTACACCGACCCATAAGAATTAAATTCACTCGGAATATTTGCAACTAAAAGTATTATTTTCTAAATAAATTTTTTTTCTTCCATGCCAGTACTCTCGAAGTGAGCTGTAGATACCAAGAGTGAATTAACATTTTATGAGTCAATAAAAGGTGAAGGCAACCGGTACCACTATAAGGAGAGCAATAATTACCATCTTAATTAATACCTAACTCAAAATACTTACCTTATCAATTGGTCATTTGAAAATCATATTTCAGACTGAATGGTCATGGTCATGGTTAGTGTTCAAATTACAGCATAAACCATCGAACTGTTTACTTACTGTTGTGTCTTCTTTCCTTTTGATACACTTAAAGTATGGGCAGTGATATTTAATTTACATTTATTATTATTTTGAGTATAATTATTGCTAGAATTCTCAAGTACCTACATAAATTAAAAGTCTCTTCCTGTTCTCATCGAATATTTAGTTATATTATCCGAACGAGAGTTAAAAATTAATTTACACATCAAAATCCCATTACTTGATGAGTTTGGTGTATGAGCTGGGACTGGCCTCAATTATAAATCATCTTTATTGGGGAATACCACAACCCCCCCTACAATACGACATTTTTATAATTTTGCTGTTTTGTTAGATACTGCTGGCTAGAAATAGCGTTGTTGTTGTATTTGCATAAAATACAACGACTGAATTCAAGTGGGAATTGTAGTATAGGAACGTTGAGATACTACAGAGTTTAGTTTGAGTTGAAAGATTTTGTTACCTTTTTTTTCAAGTAATTTTTTTCATTTAGCATTTAATTCCAGTATGGAAGTGGACCATGTAGAGGAGATGGTCGGTGATGAGGTAGAGTTGGAGGAACAACTAGTGGTCGTAGCTGACCAAGCACAGATGGCTGAACAAGCCAGGTTAAGGATTTTGGAGGATGAGGCTAGAGGAAAGCTGAGGAGAGCTGATGAGAGGAAGCTGGTCAGGTATATGGTGACATCGCATTTTAATAGAGGCACTCAGGGTCCTCCATTCATATTTTGTCCAGGCTTCAGGATTCATGGGTCAGGATGCACAGTCGATCCAGCAGTACAAAGGGCTATGTCCGATTACTGGGAACCGGAGAATGCGGATGAATTGCGACGATGGTTGTATTTGATAGACTCCTTTCAAATATTGTGTGCTGACTTGGGTGAATTTACCATGCCTCTGTTTGAGGTATTGACTAGGTCAGGTCCATTTCACATGGAGGATCGTCATCTACTGGCGATGCAGCAAGCTAAGGGCTTGATCAGGACATTGTCGTCACAACCCATGGCGTATGACCCCAAGAAATCGCTTAAAAAGTGGTATGATAGTGTGATGGGTCGGGCAGCAATGGTCGTAGTACCTTCTTCAGATGCTCGGGGAACTACTAATTGCCCAGTTCCTAAGGCTTTGCATGGCCAAGGGTGGTACACTACTTCGGATTCATGCTACACTATTATTCATGCCGGTAAGCGTTGCCATGCTCTATTTATGAGCCGCCATAAGAAAAATACCAAAGAGTCGCAGTTGTTGGTGCACTCTTGTACTCCTGTGATGACGGGACTGATAGTCAATTTGGGTAAAAATTTGGGTGATGGTGATTTCATCAAATATGCATACAAGGTTGAGGAAATTTTCGTGCAGTTCAGCACCCCGCCACAACCACCACAGCTTTATCCTATTCGTAGCATCCACATTCAACCGGAATCTCTGCATAAAGACAATAAAGGGGATTTCATCCATATTGGGAAATTATATTTAATTGTAGTCGACTGCATGAGCATCCAACTCAGGGAGATTGATGGAAGGACAATAGTGCAGAATATGACTGTAGGTGAAGAAGACAGTGCTTATTATGCTAAGCGAGGATTTCAGCATATTAGATTCGACGTGGTACGAAATAATGATACCTATATACCAGCTGTGAGTACTAGGGCAGTATCGAGCATGGATGAATATTTTAGTTCTACACCATTTCAGGATGCAGATGAAACAGCAATATCCAATGCTCCTAGTACCAGTTCTATGCACCAAAATCAACCAGTAATGAGTCCTCGTGAATTACAAATTAAGCGAGATATCCAAATGAGTCGAGCAAGATCTTTCTTTCCAACATTTAAGGGTGACTCTGACGTCAGGACATGGTTACAAAAATTCAACGAGGTGGCTGCAACTCTGTATATGTCAGCACCTGAGAAACTGAAAATGGTAGAACAGAAACTTATAGGCACAGCCACGGCATGGTACAATGCACACAGTGGTGAGTTTGCTAGTGACCCAGACCATGAACTTTTATCTAAAAATAAACCAACTGCATGGGATAAGTTTCAGCTAGCCATCATCGCCAAGTTCAGCCCCAGTGAACTGCAGGCGAAGGTGAAAGATGCAAATCACGATCATGCTTATCATAAGCCATCGACACCAGCCCCAGTAACCACGACTGAAATGTTCATAATTAAGGAAAGGGGATTAGGATATATGTTTCACATCAAGGTTAGCCCAAACTCTGTTAATTTTCAGTTGGCGAGTCAGTTTGTCGCGATTTTAAATCCATGGAGTAATACTAGGAACCCTAGGACCAAGGAATATTACCAATTAATCCAATCTGAGGTTAGTGATATCAAAGGAATTGAGGGTAGATGGCAAAAAGTTTTCGGGAACGTCATCAAAGCATGCGTAACCCAACTAGACCCACAGAGACATTTACCATACATGTTCACAATCCCAAGGACAGGTATTTTTGATGACACTAGAGAGATCATTGCACATTTTGAACCGGGTGACCCATCTGCTAACCCACATGCACCTAATAGTCCTGAAGGTCGAGCGGAGGAGGAGGTAAATAAAATTCGCCAACATGCGGGTAAGGACACTACGTACATATTCCAACTGTCAGGTAGGCTATTAGACAAAATGGTTGAGTTGACAAATGGAGACGAGCTGTTAGTGGGTAGGGACATTAGCATTATATCATTACCTATTCACATTAGTGCACTGCAGGCAAGGGCTTGGAACGATGTGATCGGTAGAATAATTAATATTTATAAGGACATCAGGCCCCCACACCAGATAAATGCATCGTATATCCTAACCTTTGAGGGCATTACACCAAAACTCACATGCATGGATCAGGCACCTCCCAAAGACACTCAGGGACGTTCCATGAAGGAACACACTCCAACGACCGGTTCACAGAATAATGCAAAGAAAAACTCTAACCCGGTGGGGCAAGTTCAGTGGATTGAAGCCATCCACGGAATGTTTCGTGGCATGGTTAAGTCGGTCCATCCTGAGTTAGCAAAACTCATAGACACCAGTCATTGGGTTCCCATTAGCCCAGCTACATCCCAACCATCAACATCGAAATTATTGTCTTCGGCATCCTTGAAACCAGCGACACATAAGGTAATTGACATGAGAGCTCAAGTCAATAGTGAAGTCGCGAGATACACGTATAATAAGAACCGGAAGAAAGGGGAGGAATATATGTGTAAGTATACTTGGGCTAAGTTTCAGCAGTCTAAGCAACCACCAGAACCCAAGAAGTAAAACCAAGCTACCTGGAGAAAGGGGAGGGGTGTAAATAGAACTATATGACGCGTATATAATTATACTAACTTACTAGTAGTCAAAGTAACGTATGGAATAAAATGAAAAACTAAAAATAAAAATAAAAACTTAATAAATTATACATTATTATTGGGGTTATGAATTTAATCATGGTGGTGATGTGGACCTTAATTGTCTAGTGTTAGCATTTCCTTTTACCCGCAGAAGAATTTATAGGATTTCTGGGGAACATACACCAAAGGAAGGAAATGGAGAAGGCAGAAACGGAACATCTCAAACCGCCTTGGAAAGAAGACGAGTGGAGAGGAGTAGCAGCCGTGTTGGAGAAGAAATCCGATTCCTAGAAGAGGGGAGGATTACAGGACGACAGCAGAGAGAACGAAGGAGATGGCTCACGGTCATGGGTCATACAGCTCTGCGCTCCAAGCTGATGAATAGATTTGCGCGAAATGTCTCGGTTGTTGAAAACAGCCAGCTGATGATTTGGAAATGGATGGGGTGACAACGCCCACAGCGCGGCAGGCATTAGAGGTATGAAATTGAATCAAAGGTCAGTTAAAAATAAAAACACAAATTTCATTTACAAACTGCCATACATACACTTCACTCTGACGGCCGGACGAAAATCATTTCATCCATGACCAAGTCATCGGGAGACGGTAGAGTAAGACATTTTATAAATATTCAATTTAAATTATTAACAACAAGAATAAAATCAACCATTCATGAATCATAATATAAATTCCATTAATTCTATTTATTTCATGAAATTATAAATTGAGGTTGCTAAAAAGTATTTAAAATAATGGTAGCCAAGTATGCCGGAGATTTAATGTCAGTGTTTGCATGTGTCATAAACGTAAATAAACATGTACAGATTCAGGAAATAGGCTCATATATGAGATACATAGAAATGAGCTAGACAAATATATATATTAACGTATGGAATATATTTAAATGTATGAAGCATATAAAATATGCGAAATATATGAATGTATGAAATATATGAAAACGATTGGGTGTGGTGACGTCTGTCACTGGGTCCTGTGTGGCCGATAAAACAAAACTTAATTAATTTGGTGGAGTTTGGATTCTAATTTTATTCCAGGCATATTTCTCCGATGACGGTGATAATTACGTCATCCATGTGGACTCGGATGAGATCGAGGAGCTCATGGCCCGAATACCATTTCCGGTACCATCAGGACATCAATCTCAGGGAGACATTGAGGAAGGGGAGCTTGAATCGGAAGAACACGAGGACATCAATCCTACCCCAATGGAAATTACGACCCACAATAACATCGAAGGGAAGCCATCAAATGATTGTACAAATGCTGAGACTCCAACGGTCCTATTTGCTATGGATACGGACGGGGAAACTGGTGGAGATTCTGATCGTGGTTACAGCCAAAATGTGTTCGCGAAAGATTGGACAAATAATCCCAGGAGCTTGTTTCGCAAACGAAAAATGAAAAGCCGCCTCAATAGTAAAAATCCACCAGAGAACAACGGATCATCGGATGATGAAGTAATATCAGTTCCCAGGCCCATCTAGTGAGTCAGAAAAAGTGAAGCGGGACAAGTGGCACCGATGGAGATTGCAAAATAAGTCACCATTCACCACGACAGTGCAGAATCCAGACACCAATCGAACCGCCGTAATTATTAATATTACATACATAATATGAGAACTGATTTTTTTACATAATTTTGATGCCTACGTTAATATTAATTATAAAGTAGAGACTACAAATACATATTTTTTTAAAAAACATTATGCTTATTGTTTCCATGAATCTCCGTAAACTAATGATCTCGACAGATATTTTTCTAAGTGTGTCAATTATGTGTGCCTGTATACATGAATATGTACCGAATACCCTGCAAATGATGACATTTCATTCAAAACTCCGTGAAGTGCATTATTATTTATATAATAGTCTAAATTTACCATGAATACTAATAATAATTAAATAAGAATAAGAAGAATATATTTATGTGTGATTTCGTGTCAAGGAGGGGTTATCTCTGACCAAGGTAACGCCTCGTTGACACGGGATGTTATAGCTCCAACAGGAGATTTGGAAAACTGTATTTGACGTGAATTATTTAATTCTAAGGGCGGAAGGGGAGGGTGCTCCACAGGGTGATTTCGAAATAGGGTTGCCGAGCATTTTCCTCTCAAGCATAGCTTGTGTTTCTAAGATAGTTCGGAGAGAAAGCGGAGAGAAGTTTATAATATGTATGAGTATATTATATTTTGAGGGGGAAAATAGTAATTAAGGAAAATATATAATTAAAAATAGAATTCTTTGGTGATTATGATAAATATATAAAGTCATGAAATAATGCTGCTCATGAAAATATATGGTCTGAATTGTTAATAAGTACAAAAAGATAGTACATAACAAAATGTAAACGTCGGATAATTATAAATCATGTGGATCTCTTTTGTAACATAAAATCGAGCTCCATTAAGTAACCATAATCTCAATGATACACTTACAAATAATTATCAGTTACACAATCTTCGGTGGATCACTTTTGTAACCCCGAATTGATGGTCCTAGATTAAATTGGAACAAACACGTATTGGCACATATGTAAATGATTTTGGTGGATCAGAGTGATTCGCGATGATTGGGAAAGAATGCTGTCTTCCCCCGGGACTTCCGGTCCCGATCTTGCTGTGGGAAGCAAGAAACTGCGTAGGGGAGTTTAACACCAGAATTAGTGGACAGCATCCTCCCTCTGTCATCGCGCATCACGAATAAGTGAGCGACGACGAAGGGGAAGGAACAAAATGAGTTTGACGGTTGAAATTGTCGACGTTCAGGACAGGCGTAGGGGGTGTAGTTGGTGAGTTTGGTGGCAAATGGCTTGAGAAGAAAGAAAATAGTTAGAAAAACGCGAAGCCATATTGGATGTAATGCTAGAGCATTGGGAGTTGAAGTTTTCAGCTCCAGTCTGAGTGTAGTTAGCGAGAAGAGCGGAGCAGACTTACCGTGCGGAGAAGACCCAGGACCAGAGTGTCATTTTCTTTCCTTTCTTTATTTTTCTATTCTCCGAAAAGTCGGAAGTCAAGTAAAATTAAAATTAATAATTAAACTTAAAATTATCCGAGTCCGGAGACCATAGATTACATCTCAAACCGTCTTCGGAGTCGCCAACTCAGTTTGTTCATTCCCTCATCGGTGTCGTCGGAATTACAGGTAAAAATACAATTAAAATATAATATATAATCATTCATAGATAAATGTTCATAATTATTATGTAAGCATATAGATAAAACTACATTATATTATGTTTAGCCGTGTATTTTTTGTATGCCATGTTGCCATGTACCGTAAAATGCCAGATAGTGTCGTGTAAAGCTACGTATATCTAAATATGTGTATGAGTGCATATGTGTTGTAGAGATTTAGATGTGATGTAAAATGCAGAAATAATAATAGACCGTGCAGCAGAAATTCAAGTGCAGTTCCTAATTATTTAAATAGACATATACATATATACATATCCGTCCATCCGCGGGAGGGCTATTTATATTTTATTCATTCTAAATAAAATATTGTGAATAGGGAAGGTACCTACCTAGGAGCATATTTTAGAATATATATATAATTAAGGACATGACATACCTTATTTCGCCGAAAATCATGCATTAACCTGGAGGGCAAAGTCGAAGCTCATAGTTATTTTCTATATTTCTAGTTAAGTGAGTAGGTAGGTCAACTATTCAGAGGTACAAAGGGAGATACTTCTGTTGACATCCGGAGCCTCGGAAACTTCAATGTCAACAGACCTGTGCACTATTACAGGACATATAGTATGTAATGTCATAGTTTATAAAAGTATTTTTAAAAAAATGTTAACACACACCCAAGTATATAATTATCGCTTAAAAAGAAAATACCAAGCCTTCAACATTGTGATCGACTTACCATCAAGTTTTCGCAAGCGAAGGAGCTGATTGCAAAACAGCCTTAATTCATCTCTATAAATTGAAATATTCACAATCCCCAGAAGGAACACTAAATGAAATGTAAATGATCCCCACAGTACCATAGCATTTTCAAGGCTGGCACTGTGACCGTTGGGATCTGCTGATTCTGAAGTTCGCTTATCATTGACTTGACTCTTCCAAAAATGCAGGGCCATCGTTTGCGTAAAACGAAAACCAAAAAACAATACATTGAGCAGTTGCTTCCCAAACACTACAATGTACCATACACATAATTTTCTATTAAACCTTGAGCCACCTACTGCATGTAACTCTAAAGTTTGACTATTCCAGGAATAAGGCAATAATCCTGCCTTGCAGATACAGTTGAGGAGGAAGCGGAGGTATGGCATAAATTTCTCTCTATTTATTATTTTTATAAAAAACATTTTATATTATTTTTTAATCTGCAGCCTAAACTTGTATGTTGGTAGGTTGCTAGGCTTCTACTAATATTTTTACGAGTATGTTTTCATAAAATGTGTAAAAATGTATCAACTTTTGGGAGTTGTCTGCCACCCTGGTATGAAAGCTCAAAAATGTCGTTGCTTTCTTTGTGCAGCCGTCTTTGTATTGAGTGACCCGACATTTATACACAAAGTAGTGAAATCAATTAAATCAGATTTTGAATACAAAAAGTGTATATTTTAAATATTTTTGGTAATAAGAGAAAATTTACGGAGGCCGCTTGGAAGAAAAGTAGGAAGTTTTTGAATGACAATTTGATTGAACCAGCCTTCAACTTCAAATGTAATATCTCCGGTATTTTACATGTCATGTCTTATGTTAGATGAGGAAAACGGGCACATTACTTGTTTTAGGTAGTAGGAACATATTATAATATGCAGCTTGTACCTGTATATCAATAGAACATAGAGACAGTACATTAAGTACACGTTGTATTAATAGCGCTGGAATTATACTGTCTATTTGACAATACTTACTAATACTTTCCTCAATATAATCATTGATATAATTGAAGAGGAAATTATTCTAATAATAATGCAAATATGTAGTCATACATAAAATGTGTGGTAAATATTGACGTTAAAATTTATTTAATTATTTTAATTCCCAAAATGATGGACACGAGAGCTTCTTGAGCAATGTTTACACAAGAATTAGTTGATAAACATTTCCCCAACTATAATTGCCAAATGAAATCAAACCAAATCAAAATTATACTCAGACCTTTCATAATAATTATGAACTTTATTAGAATTTAAAACATCGTATTAGTATTGCAAATTTTTTTTTAGAGTTTGTATATTTATAGCTGCGTTATACATATAGTAGTAGAGTGCGTAAATGTGATCGGGTTCATTTTTTTTCAACTTTGAAAATCTGTAACTTTTTACCCAGCCGACGCACAATGAAGAAGAAGGTATCATTATACTTCTCTTTTAATCCTTTATGTACAAAAAAATACTCAGTGTCGAAAATTAAAAGTTGCAAGAGATACAGGTCATTGTACGAAACAATTTCAAAAAGTCTTACAACGCCCCAAGTGCCTTTAATGTGATCAGTTAGTTTAAATACATTTAAAGGTAATGGAAAAGTAGGGTCTTTAATGTGATCGGCATGAAAAAACTCAAAAAAGTGTTCAAAACTTTCATAATTTTACATAGCCAGAGTTTTTAAGGAAAAAAGCTGAAATCACTAGTGATCATATCTGAGACTATAAGCTGTAGGAATATTAGTAGCACATATTTTTAAAGGCGGTAATATTTGAACAGCGGCCACTGATCACATTTAAGAGGTGATCACATTTACGCACCTTAGTGCTAAGCAATGTAAGCTTACGTATTTATATTCTACTGTGTCGAGTATTTATCGTTCGTAATCGTCCATTAACCAGTTCAATAAACTGTGCTTGTAAAATGGTACAACAAAACAATTTGATTAATAGGAAAAATTTACTAACTTGAAAAGCATATTCTTCAGCATAGTAGATTTAAGCTAATCTAATTTATTGTGACATTGCGTAGATTCAAAACGTGCTTTGCTATCCAAAAATACAAAACTATAAGAATTACGCACTGGTGCAGTATGTGAGTAAGTAGCTATGTAGGTAGGTATTAGGTTTCCTCATGGTTTATCTAAAATGTAATATTTAAATAGAAATCGCAAACATTTACAATACAAATTCTTGAAACTGATAGCAAGCACTTTTCAAGTTACTAATGTAAATTACACCTGTCCAGTGCCCAGTACTCATTCAGAAATCGATACTATGTAATTCGTAATTTATGAACACATTTATTACAAAAATAATCCAAAAAAGGGCTCCTGTTGAAAGAGACGAGGAAATAATATTTAACTGATTAAAAATAAGAAATAAGAAATATCTTATCATACCTGGATCTTTTCCTATTTGGTTCAGCAGAGTGCCCTTTGCTCTATACTACGTAATAAGCAACTACCATGAAATTTAAAACTGAGGAAATTGAAAATCTTATCCATGAACCAGTGGAGTCCTTCAAAGTTTCAAAAGGTTGCAATGATGAAGACAGCGTCTCCAGCTCTGTATTCCAAATCCCCGTCAAGACCAAATCTGGAAAAATCAATCATCTCATTTACAAAAAATTACCATTACATAACCCAGCAGTTCTGGAGTACGCCTTAAGAGGCCAAATCTTCTACCGGGAAAATTATTTCTACAACACATACGCTCCGAATGTGAAATCCCTCATCAAAATTAAATCATATTTAAATCCAAATGACGAAATTCTTACGAAGCTCCAGCTTCCAATTCCAAAATATTTTGCTGGATTCAATAACGACGTAGACGATTTCATCTGCCTTGAAGATCTTCGACCTCAAGGCTTTACAATGCCGGACAAAACAATTGGCTTAAACCTCTTGGAATGTTCACTTGTACTGAAAAAACTGGGCCAGTTCCATGCTCTCAGCTATTTCTATTTGAGATACGAGGGTGAGTCTGTATTCCACACAATTGACAACTACAAAGTTTACCTGAGGAAGCATTGGTCAGTTCCTTCTGAGCTTCAAGCTGAGGACGGTGGTCATAATGTGCACAAAGAAACGCTGGAAGCAGCCCCAATAGCACAAGACGAGTTTTAAACTATCCACAACTGGTCTGTGTGGTCCAAAACTCGTACATGTAGAGAAGACGATATTAAAACGACACAAAAACGTATTTGAAACTAAGGGTGTTTCGAAAAAAAGATGTAGGCGGGATTAAAAAAGTTTATACTAAACGTCCCCCGGACAAGTCCTAAACTTGGTTTAAAACTCGTCTTAAACTCGTCGTTAAAAGAAGTAGGCGTAATTCAAAAGTCCGTCCTAAACGTCTACCGGACAAGTCTGAAACACGTTTAAATATTGGGTTAAACTTGTCTTACCACATAAAATAGTTTCCTACATAACATCGTGCTGCATCAGCCATTTTAGTCTTCCTGAAACTTTCATGGAGTCAACAAGTACTCCTGAAAGCTCAAATTTCAAAAATCTTAAATCATTCTTTTAGCTATAAAGGGTTAATGTTTCCCACCTTACAATCAATTTGCAAGATTTTTGTTTGTTTCACTACACATTATTAGTGCTAAAATGTTATTACAGTGTTTTTGTGATTAGTGTGTTACGTGTTATAAGTGGGTAGGTGTGTAAAACTTACATTCACCATAACTGTCAATTTATATGCTTTAAATATTTAAAATAAGTTGTGCATGTGTGTTGTAGTTGTGCACAACAGCCAGAAGTTGTAAACTATTTTTTAACTAAATACATTGTGTATTGTGATCAAAAAAGTAGATTACTTTCTTCAAATGCAATGTACAACTTGGAGTTGTAATTCACAATTGCGTGTGTTAACATTAGAAGATGTCGCATAGGGATGGAAAGTGAATGAAAATGAATGATTATGATGTTAAATGAATAAACCGAATGAATACTGTAGTAAAATAGAAGTTTGTAGTTCACTAATAGTTAAAATTATGTAAAAGAAGGAAGGGGAGGGGAGTGCGACGAGTTGGTCCTAAACTGGCACAAAAAGTTGGTCCTAAGCTGGTCCACTTCGGACCAGCTAACCAAAACACGAGCTGAGCACGTGTCCGGGTTGCGCATAATCTTCTCCTACAGACGTATTATACTGGACCTTTTCCAGAAGTTGTACGAGTTGTGGACAAGTGGGCGTCAACTAAAGTGTAGGTCCACAGTACGTTTTAAACTCGTTTTGTTAAACTAGTATTCAAAAATTCCATTAAATTAATTAAGAATCACTGCGGAGACAGTGATGACAGGGACAAGCTTGTTTCAAAAATGACGGGGCTTTCCAGCACAGTTTATGAAGCAATTACTAAGTCAACTCTGGGCACGGACTCAAAATACTTTCCACTGTTAATTCACGGGGATTTCTGGCTCAACAATGTACTACTGTCATACAGTGTTGAAAATGGTGAGCCCACGGATGCGAAAATCATAGACTTCCAATTCAGCCGACGTGGTAACATTTACGAAGACTTGAATTATTTCATGTACACGAGCACTACCGCTGACTACCGGAAAAAATATTTACAGAAGTCTCTTAATGCTTACTACGACTCCTTCATGTCAACTCTCCAAAAACTGAATTTTCCACCTCCGCTCCATTTTTCCCGTGGACAGTTCATGAATGATTTCCACGATAATATTTTGCAAGCGTATGTCTTCTTGAGCTTTGCTCTTCCATTTCAATTAGGGAAAGATGGCGAGGACGGAGACGGGAGTGACCTTGACTTTGTTGACTACTTAAACATGAAAATGCTTCGCAGTCCATTGGCACTCCGCCGATGGGAAGAATCAACGAGGGAAGCTGTGAAAATGGGTGTTATATAATTAACAGCTGGTGTTGCGGATGTCGTCACATATAAAAGTCATTTCAATGAGGCTTTAGATAATCAGCCTTGTAATTTTAATTTATTTTGTATTTTTTAACTAACTGAACAAGAGTATAGGCAGGTTGCTGTATATTCTGAAACAACATACACGCTTAGAAAATATATTAACTACTATTAAGATTGTGCTAACAGGATTAGGTGTTAACTTTTACAGGTTAATATAGGTAAATTTTGAAATTTTGGAGGGTGGGGAAATCGGTCAGCTTCATGTAATAGCGCTGTATGTTACCAAGAAACAATTAACTGGATTTTCTGTAGCTAACATATTAAAAGAAAATCAGTTAAAATATAAATCTGTTAAAAAGAATTTATACCACTATATGCTAACTTAGTCATCCATTATTAAATATTTTGTCTCAGTCTAGTGGTTAAAGAGGAATTCACCTATGTCCGAGGTTGTATGTTCGAATCCGACTATTTTTTTGATATTTTTCAATGAACAAAAGCGTTCAATAGGATTGTCACAGTGGTGTGATCCAACCGCGATTTCCGTAAAAATAGCAGCAATATTAGTAATAAGTCTCTAACCGAAATTCTTGTTAACCACATGCTAGTCGACTGTACTGTCGAAATCGGGGTAACAGGAAATTGAGTTACAAATTATAACAGCTACGTGGTAAAATCGCCTATATATTTCTAAGCGTGTAGTATACGAGTTTTCAATTTTTTCCAATAAAAAGATAAAGGATAAAGAATTATTATACAGTTTAATTTGTACAGTAGAATTATAGTACTATTATAATAATTTTTGAGTGACGATTTTTAAATTCTTTTTACATAAATAATTGGTCAACTTGTTATATAATATGAAGTACAATAAATCATGAACAGCTACGTATAAAAAATGAAAACTTTCCAGCATATTTCATAACTACAAAATGTGCATTTTTTGCTTACATATTGCTTCTTTGGTAAAAACTGCAAGGATTTACCGTATTTATTTCTAGTGATTGTACACGCGGGCCCACGATAGTGCATTTGACACTGCACAAAAGGGTCTTATTACAGGTGGGATGAATAGTAAAGTAGACCGGTGCACTACCACATTAAATACGGTGTCTATCATCTTGTCTGATTTTCATGGCCGCATTCAAAAATTGAGTTGCTAGTACTTGCTAGTTGCATAATTGTTATCGTTTGTAAGAGTTTGCATCGTCAGCATAAAAGTTAATTGCAGTACTTCTGAATAGGGCCACCTTGAAACTTTATCATGCTAAGTGCCTGAAAAAAAATGATTACTCTTGCATAAAATTGAGGTACATGACTGCTTTTATACCACCCTATACTCTATACTTCACTAATCATAACACCAAAATTGTCGTTCTCATATAGCCTAAGTTTAAGTAATTTAGTAATAAAGTGAAGCCATTAAAGTAAACTGCAAAGAGTGTTTCTAAGCTAACTTTGGATCTATAATTCGGACCACTAGTACTTTTAGAATCGGAGCTACAACTTCACAATGGCAGTAATAGAAACCTGAGATTAATACATTATTGCATCTTAAAGGAAAAGGTAAGTAGTATTATTAAACATTTTAAATTATTTAATATAATATAGCTGACTATAGTGAGTTAACTGTGGTCAATGACTTTAGTTTGTATTTCCAGAGTCCTAAAAGAAAAATGGCATACGATCTGACTAAAAAGGAGTTCATCGAAACCCTGTTGAAAACCAATGTGAAAAGTTTCACAATCGGCGAAGGATGTAAGAAGGGTGACAATGTAGCAGGGAGTCTTCAATCAATAGTAGCAACGACCATACGGAGAAACCATTTCAGCAGTTTACAAATCCTTCCCAGCCAAGGATAGTCCTATGTACCAGCACATGAAAGAGGGAGGAATCTTTCGAACCGAATGTGATGCGTACACAGTAATTTCCAAGAATATCGAGAATCTCGTAAATTCCTGCCGAATTTCAAATTCCAATTCCAGCGATAGTGACATCACCGGAACCGGAAAAACGGAAAATATGTACGTCTCGCCCCTACCAACCCTCTACAACCATTTCAATGACGACGAAAATGACTACCTTTGTCTCGAAGACGTCCGCCCACAAGGTTTCACCATGCCCAATGTTTTCAACGGACTCACATACCAGGAAACTTCCCTAATTACCCATGGATAACTTTTACCCATAGATAGGGACTTATCCCCGGGATAGCTACGATTTCATTCACTATCGATGGATAACTTACCTATAGATAAAGTTATCCATGGGTAAAGTTGGCAGTGAAATCCAAAGACGAGCGATCTGCCTAGAAGACAAGGCAGTAGTATGTATTATTATTTCGTCAAAATCTCTCTCTCTCCTTTTGAGCTGGCCAATGGGCAGCTGAGAGGATGTGTCCGACGGACTAATCAGCGATTGAGAGGATGTATGATAGCTACCAATCGCTTTAATTTCCGCTAAACTTTGAATTTGAACTGAAAATCAATTACTGAATTTGAATTTGAATTATTCCTACCCAAACAAGGCAATCTTACTCAAGTTTATCCTTGCTGGTGGGAAGGCGTAATGTGGAAATGGGCTGGACTATTTTCCAGGAATAATAACATACTACTGCCTTGTCTTCTAGGCAGATCTCTCGTCTTTGAGTGAAATCGAAGTCTAATTCTTCAAGAACTCGCCGCCTTCCACGCCTACACTTACGCCCTCATCCGTCTCGAAGGTGAACAGCTGCTAAGTGGAAAAGGAAGATGGTCTCGATTTGATTTCACAACTCGGAAAGAGAATACAGCCCATTGGTTTGCTATTATAAAGCGCTGTGTTAAGAATTCAATTGAAATCCTTCAAAATATAAATCCGGCACTGGGGAAGAAAATGCTGGAGGAAATTCCTCCAGAGAAAACCGTGGATTTGATGGGATCCTTCCAAGCTTTGACAAACACGAAACTATTCCCATGCATTGTTCACGGGGACTTTTGGAGTAATAATGTGCTCATCAAATACGAGGGCAAAAATACGACCGATTCCGGATTCGGAGAAGGGACTGGACCGGGAAATTCCATTCCTAGGAATCGAAAACCAATTGCTGTAAAATTTGTGGATTTCCAATTCACACGCTATGGGAATATATTTGAAGACCTCGTTTACTTCCTTTTCACAAGCACGGATACGGCATTTCGTCAAAAATATTTGACACAGGTTTTAGTGGACTACCACGATTCTTTCAAAAATGCTCTGGAGTCAATCAATTTCCGGATGCAGTTCAATTTCCCACCAGGCTTCCTTATTGATACTTTTAACAGTTTAGCCAAGGCTGGTTTAACCCACATGTGCTTTGCCATTCCTCCCCAGTTGGGACAACACCCTGAGCCGGAGCCGGTTCTGAATCCAGCTGGAGCTAAGTTGACAGGGGAGACCGAGCGGGCTCGTGTGAATGACCCAAATGATGAAGACCCTGCCGCAACAAGGATGGCTGGAATGCTTCGAAAAATGATTGAGAGTAGTCCTCTAGCTTTGAAACGGTTGCAAGAAGTTACGCATGAGATTTTAGTTTCTGGAAAGTTTTAATAATTTGTTTGGTATTTTACCTCAATTGTTCCAGTATTAATTTTAATGCATGTAATAATCATCAAACTCTGTAAAGGACGTGCTCTTAAAATTTTAATTGGTTTGCTTGATTAATTTAATAAAAATTGTCAAAATATTTTAAAATAAATTTTACCCTATATATCTGATATTCTGATATTGGTGTTGTAAAGCTTTTTATCCCAATGCACTGCTTTACTAATCACGCAATATGAATAGAGTTGTTGCCATTATAAGGGACAAGGAAGCAAATTAGTATGTTGTGGTATATCCTCCCTGTGAAATGTCAAGTTTTTATGACTCATAATTGTCCTAATAGTTCAAGGTTCAATGAACTGTTTTTGTAACAGTTGGCTAGTTACGCAAATTAGAAGAAGCATTAATGCTATGCATTAATCAATTGAAGGCAGCCGTGTAACAGTAAGACGAGACAGTGCCAAGCGGGAGGAAGTAGAGGCCGCACCAATTGCTAATTATACTAATAATTTAACATGATTTTAACTTAATACAAGATTTAAAAAAAATTAATTAACTTTGCTAATTTTGAATTCCCCCTCCCCCCCCCCAATCTATGCTTTCAATTTTTCAATTTACTGTCAACTGTGGGTTACTCACTGCAAATGCATATAAGTGATACATGTCTCGAATGGTAATGAGTAATGATTAGTAGAATTTAATTATCTTCAAGTTACTAGGAAAAACCTGGATGGTTTTAAAAACAAAATTCCTTTAAATAAGCGTGTCAGTCAAAAGTCGAAACAAAAAGGCCATTTTTTCATTTTTCAAGGGGTTTAAAATAATATATTTACATTATTATCACTCGTTAATATCGGTCTAGTATTTCAAGAGGCAGATAAATTAAATTAGGTATATTATAACTATACGCAGTGATAATAATGTAAAGCTTAAGAACTTGACAAGGGATGATCCATAAATGATGTCACCCAAATTTTAACTCCTTTAGGACCCAGCCTAGTCACCCTCATGTCATCATCTTAACATTGCGTAAGAGGCTATCTTTAACATGGCATGTCAGCATTACCTGACTTAATAGCCCCACTGACGAAAAGGATGACATCATTTATGTACGATTCCCAAACATGCATTCTTCATTTCAGGATAGAAAATTATTTATAAAATAAATAATATAATTTATTGCGTGACATTGCATGTTATCCAAATTTAAAAAATATACACTGATACAGTATTGGTAAATTGCTAGGTATTGTTGCTTGTGTTTCCCCAAACTAACTAAAAGTCATATAAAATTAAAAGATACTGTCAGACATGCACAGCAATGCATATTAATGAGGTGCTTTACATTTAGATACATTATACCTTCATACCTATGTAGTTTATCCAAAACGTAATATTCAAATTAAAATAACAAATATTTACAGTTCAATTTTTTTCTTAATAATGATAACAAACATTTTTCAAGTTACTGATATTATAGCTGCTTAATATACTCATTCAGAAATCCATACTAACATGATTCATAAATTCACAACTTATGAACACATTTACTTACAAAAATCCTAAAAAAAAGAGGTGAAATAAAGGTAACAATTATGCAGTTTTGTATGAGGTCTGCTGGGGGCGGTTTCTTGAACGTCTTGTAAGTGAGTGCCAGGGTCTACATGGCTATGCAGTGTTCACCAAACTGTGTCTTGTGACCCCATTAATTTACCTCATACACAAAAGTGTTAAGTTGTTTTCTACGTAATTTTATGAGGCTTATGATTGTGTTCGACGTTTATTTTTTTAAATGTGTTGAGATTTACGCATTTACCGGAAATTTTAGTGAAGCAATTCATGCTTTTCCCATTTAACTCTTTATAAGAGAGATCCGATTTCCGCGGTACTGCCAAAGCATGCTTGGAAAAAACCGGAAAAACGATAAACCTGGTGTCCCTATTCTAGCGGGACACACTGCACACACGTCAAGCATGTAACCTATCTTATCTAATTTTTCATGCTCGCAGTCAAAAATTGAGTAGCTATCTATATTCTATATAATTTTATTATTGTTTGTAGGGGTTAGTACCATGAATACTGAATGCATTACAATAACAATTGATTTTATATTATGTAATTCGTCATGAGTTATGCTCATTATATAGTCTTTTGTTCCTCCTATCAGTATTACTTCATTCTTCGTCCTCGAGTGGCATCGTCAGCCTACAGAGGCTCGAAGCACTTCTTCTCAATTCTCAACAAGGCTACCTTGAAACTTTATTTTGTCAAAGCATAGTGCTTGACTGATTGAACAAAAAAGATTACTCTAGCATAGGTATATGACTGCACTATGTAACGATCAAGAATACCATCCTATACTCCAAATCATACGACCAATATTTTCATTCGTTGACACGAACACGAACATGACGAACACGGACGAAGCGCTGTAGCATGCTCATTATCCTTATCCTTTAGTATTAAATTGAAAGTAAGCTGCGGTACGGTGTTCTAGACTTCCTTTTGATCCATACCAGTTTTAAAAGCAGAGCTACTATATAATAATAGAATTTAATAATTTCGCATCATCACTAATAAAAACCAGGGATTAAAGTTGCCTCTTGAAGAAAAACGTAAGTATTGTTATTACTTTTAAACACTTTACACTATTTATTATAGCCGGAATTCCTCACATTAATTGCGGCTGTATAAATTACATTCTGAATTATTAAAAAAATTCCCGTAAAAACGCAACGCCCATACTAGTGAAAAACTGCGATAAGCTGAAATACAATAACCTTATATCGACTTTAATTTTTAATTTTCAGAAAAATATTTATTGTGATAATATGGCATTCGATCTCAGTAAAAAGGAGTTCATCGAAACCATCTTGAAAACCCCTGTGAAAAGTTTCACAATAGGCGAAGGATGCAAGAAAGGCGACAATGTTGCAGGGAGTCTTCAGTCAATAGTAGCAACGACAACCTCCGGAGAAACCATTTCAGCCGTGTACAAATCCTTCCCAGCCAAGGACAGTCACATGTACCAGCACATCAAAGAAAGCGGAGTTTTTCGAACAGAGTGTGACGCGTACACAGTCATTTACAAGGATATCGAGAATCTTGTAAATTCCCGCCGAATTTCAAATTCCAATAATTCCAGCGATACATCCAAAAATGTGTACATCTCGCCCCTACCAACCCTCTACAGCCATTTCAATGACGACGAAAACGACTACCTTTGTCTCGAAGACGTCCGCTCACAAGGTTTCACCATGCCCAATGTTTTTAACGGTCTCACCTACCCCGAAACTTCGCTTATTCTTCAAGAACTCGCAGCCTTCCATGCCTACACCTACGCCCTCCTCCGTCTCGAAGGTGAGCAGTTGATCACTGGAAAATGGTCTCGGTTTGATTTCAGTTCTAAGCTCGACAGTATGGCCGAGTGGTTCGTTATCATAAGAGGCTGTGTTGAGATGTCCATTGAAATTATTCAAAAAGCAAATCCGTCACTGGGGAAGAAAATGCTGGAGGAAATTCCACTAGAGAAGACAGGGGAATTGATGGGTTCCTTCAATGCTTTGACAAATACGAAACTATTCCCATGCGTTGTTCACGGAGACTTTTGGAGTAATAATGTGCTCATCAAATATGAGGGAGAAGATTCAGATAGAAAACCAGTTGCTGTAAAATTCGTGGATTTCCAATACACTCGCCATGGAAATATATTTGAGGATCTCGTTTACTTCCTTTTCACAAGCACAGATACGGCATTTCGTCAAAAATATTTGACACGAGTTTTAGTGGACTACTACGGTTCTTTCAAAAATGCACTCGAGTCAATCAAGTTCCCGATGCCGCTCAATTTCACACCTGGCTTCCTCATCGATACTTTCCACAGTTTAGCCAAGGCTGGTTTGGTCCATATGTGCTTTGCTATTCCCTTCCAATTAGGAAAACATGCGGGACCGGAACCGAATTCGGATCCAGCAGGATCTACACCTTCTGGACCTGAGCTGAAGGAGGGGACCGACGGGGTTCAGATTAGTGAACCAATTGCTATAGATCCAGTCGCAATGCAGCAAGCGATGATGCGAAAAATGGTTGAGAGCAGTCCTCCAGCTCTACAACGGTTGCAAGAAATCACACAAGAAATTTTAGTTTCTGGAAGATATTAATTATTCTTTTGCGTCAGATATGCTTTAGTTACTCTATTGAAGGCTTTTATTTCAATATTAATTTATACATCTGTTATCTGTTCGAGGAAATTCTTTAATGGGATTATGTATACTCTTAACATCGCTCAATTCATTCAATAAAAAATAGTGATAAAAGTAGAAAATAATGTTTACCATATATCTTCTATTTGCTCTTTTTGTAATTTAACACGCTGCAATTTTCCACTAATTATGTGAGTATAGTGTTGTTGCCATTAGGGATGGTCCATAAATGATGTCACCCAAATTATTTCTCTTTTAGAACCCCATAAATCACACGAATAAATAGCATAATTTACAAGATATTATATTTTATTAATTGAGGATAAAGTTATTGGAAAATATTCATATGGTTACTAGAATATCTTGGACGATGGGAGTTAGCAGCTTAATATTTAAAAGAAACAGTGTTTCTCTATCATTATGCTGCAATGTAATAAAAAATAAAAATGTCAAAAAGGGCTACAAGTCTACAAGTAAACTTTTTTCAATCCATCAATTTTTTAAAAAAGGTCTCCGTCTCCAGTCTTCACAGAGCGCAATGTTGGTACGCGCTTCAGCTTCGAATTTTGCACCCTAACATTCAAAATCCAAACGGGAACTGAATTAATATTATTGTAGACTTTGTAGGCGTAGGTGCACTTTTAATTTGTCAATTTTGTCGGGTCGACTTTCATTTCCTTTCATTTTCATTTTGACAGCTTAGGGCGTAGGTAGTAGATATATTTTGTATATTATAGATAAAAAAGAATTTGGTTGCGAACTATCAGAAAGTAATATTGGGTTATTATAACCACTGAAAGTTGACCATCTTTCCGTTGGCATTTTTATTATTGCGATTGTGCGATCTTATAGAGACACTTTTAACTTTTTTAGGAGGGGAGACAAGATTAATAATCTAATTCGCAGCTTTAGCCTTTAAAAAAAGAGATTATAATGGCGTTTGAACCCTACTTGTTTGATCGATTTCAAGGTTGCTTCAAAGCCCCAAAAGTACCAAGGCCCGAGCCAGATCCACATTGTAGTGTAGACAAATACACGTCATTATTTCGAGACAGATGGAACCTCATCCGGCAAGACCCTTGTGACAAACTGAAATTCACTGCTTTGAACGATGCCTGCTGCTCCCTTGACTGTGCCGTCAAAAATTGTGACAAACTTTGTCTTAATCCTGGTTCTTGGTCAGATGGACAATCCTTGTATAGCAATAATTTCCAGTTTCCAAAATCCCATAATAACGTTGTAAGTCATTTATTATATAAGGCGTAGTGAAGCAAACACAAAAATTTCTTGATGTAAATTTAATGCATTATAAAAATAATTTCAAGCCTGACATTATTAAATTAGACAAGCACTTTTTTGCATTTAACTGTGTAGGATGATTGCTGCCCGTCACCCTGTCCATGTGCAGATGGGCTACCCGATTATAGCAGAGACAGTAAAAACGTGGCTTACTGCCCTACACAGCAGTGGTGTCCACCCTGTCCACCCATGGATAACTGCACCACGTACAACCATTTCTATCAGCCATATGAAGTCCTTCCACGTTGGAGGCGACCACCCGAAGAGTACGACCCTTGTGAGTGTCCCTTGGAAGGTAAAACAAATTCGTATTTACGTTTACACATAAAAATTAAAGCATTTCGTATAAATAAAGTAATACCACATTAGCCACATAAGTACATTCTAAAGCATAAAACATAAACAGTAACCACAAATACTTGTAGTTAGCGTCTCGTCTCATCCGTGTCTTGATAATTCACATTTATAATTTTGTTACATATATAGCGGTTCAGTTATTTTAATTTTCCTTTCCTTGCGCGGAAGCTGTATACACTGTGATTACATTTAAAAGTAGATGATATGGGTTTAAAAAATTTAGAATGTAATGAAAATTACCTAACAAATATACCAAAAAGAAACTATTTAAATTATATATCAATATAGCTCATCAGAGTGGTGAGCCACATTGTGACAGTAACAACAACAACAACAATCTCCATTTTGGGCGAAGTGGTCAGCGCACATCAGACTGGGCGGGTATGGCGTACTTTCCTAAAAATCAAACTTTGAAAACCATTCAAAACGTTAGGAAACGTTGGTAGCCCGCTCCCCTTCCCTTTCATGCAATTAAATACCTTATAAAGTATAATAAACTTGTGTAAAAATAAAAACCAAAATTTACAAGTTGTTGTTCCTCCAAAGGCCAAAGGAGTAGAGGCCTCTGACTGATGACTGCTCCTAATCCTTTAATAAAATTTCACTAGCAACTATATAGCTGGTCTATGATTATATTTATTTTATGTACTATCTAATACTAGTGATCTTGCATTGTGATATATAGTAAATTATATAATGTAAAAACGCGATTGGAAATTAAAACCAGTTTTAACACTGACACTGTTACAGCTGCTTGGCATATTGAGTCTATCTAATTTGGTTACATATCATAAGCGCGTACTATTGACACACAAAAATTCAAAATTGTTTTTTAAATACACAATGCTTAAACTAAAACACTATTTGCATTAAACTTTATGGAACAGAATGTACAACAACAAGGATGGACTATACAAAGAAAACACCGATTCCAAATGGTCCAGCTAATGCTAAAGTAATTAAACATGGGCTCTGGTCATGTAGTCAGTTTTGCAAAGAGTACGTAAAAATTATTCAAAACGTTGCTTTACTTAGATTTAATTACTTCTCAATCTGCTATCTCTGCTATATATCAAAGAATTTAATAATTTACGCAGTACTGGAATTATTACATCGCCATGTTTTATAATTTTAATAAATAACTAATCCAGTTTTAGCGATGTTACAACAAATCAGCTTCATTACCCTCGTAAATCTTGTGGTCGTCAACCTCCGATTCGCCCAGTGGGTAATTTTATCATCCCTTGCTACCCTTTGAAAACGGACACAGAGACTGGCTCAGAGTTTACCTGTAAGGAAGGAGAGCCTGTTGGTTGCTACCATCCCTGGCTTGATAATGATAATTGGCACAAGCCTGAGACACCGCTTGAAAAATGCACTACCTACAATCATTTTTATCGGCCCCATTATTTTCCTGAACCGGTAAAAAATTCAAATACTAAAAACTAAAGTCAACAAGTACTCTGTTTCGAAAGATGTTTCCCATTCCCAAGTTGCTAAGGGGTCGTCCACAAATGACGTCATTGGTATTGGGTCAATGGATCTCTTTGGATACTGATAACATCCCATGTTAAAGATGCCCATTCACGCCATGCTTACAAGGGGGTAATAGGGTCCTAAAAATATGGGGATATTTCGAAGACATCATCTATGGACGATCCCTAACTATAAGCTATAGCCAATGAATTTTACCTCTGTTGTCTTTCATTTAGTCAAAATGCACGGTGGAGTCTCCACCCGCCATCCCTTTCTGTTCCATGAACCGACTTTGCTACAGTTGCTACGATCCAGTTCCGGATCAAAGGGCTCCAGTCGAAATGAAAGATAATGATCCATGGCCATATGTAAAACCTTGTCAGATCCGTTACCAAGATAATTTACAGCGAGACCCATGTGCGAAATTTAATGATGACACGACATATAAGCATGACTATTGGCCAAAGTCTTTATGCAAAATTAGAGAGATCTATGGTCCTCTCAATGGATTTGTCCCGCCGATATCACCCATGAATGGTGAGGCGAATTTTTGTTTGTTTGGTTGTTTTTAGAAAAGCTATATCAGTACTATCAAGCTATTTGGCTTGACTAATTTTATCTGTAAATTAAGAGCAATAACTAATAATAACTAAACGTTTTGTTTCTTGGTATTTTTCCAGATGATACAACAATGAAAGTTTCTTATCCAGCTTATAACAAATGTCAGTATAGGTATGCAAAGGGTTGTTCAGGGAATCCGTGTGGAATTAAATGGGGACTTAATTTATGTCCAGAAAATAGCAACAAGTGCTTACCTAGATTCCCGTCACCGTATGGCCACCCGATTAAACCATTTGTAAGTTAAATTTTGTTAAAACAATCAAATTCAAATTCACACTTAACATTGCAGCTCTGTATGTTGCATTGCTGCATGACCATGAATCATGAGTGAGGTTTCAAAATGGCTCAAATCCAGTCTAAGCAAGAATTAAAATGAGCTATGCTATGTCAAGAAAATACCGAACGGGATACACACGCATAAAGCTTAAAAATTATTACGAGTTTTTGAATATAGTGCAAAATATTTTATTTTCATGTTTTTGAAATGTTGTAAACGTTCCTTTTTTACATTTTTTCAAAGCTGCAAAATATTTTATTTTCATGTTTTTGAAATGTTGTAAATGTTCCTTTTTTACATTTTCTTAAAGGTGCAAAATATTTTATTTGCATCTTGTTTAAATGTTCTCAATGTTCCATTTACATGCTTTTAAAGGTGTAAAATATTCTATTTAAATGTTTTTGAAATGTTTTACTTAAATGTTCTACATATTTAAATTTACATGATTTTGATTTCATTATTCCAGGGCCAGGGTCATAGTATTCTTCCTTTTTTTATTGATAGTGCATTTTGTTTTTAGCTAAAAATGGATATGGGTCATTTCGAGTCATCTCGGTCAATTTTCAGTTTAAGAGATTATTATTTAAAAAAGTGTTATTTTATCATGCATTGCGTATTGCTTTTGTGAGTACTGTAACTGTAAACTGGAAGTAAAAAAATATATTTTCCACTACTACTGTTACAGAGCTGTCAGCACTGCCGATGTCCTTGTGGTCCATTTGATGACCGCTCAACCTACAACAATGACTACATGTTCCGATCCAAAGATGAAATTGACAAGAGAGAGGAGGAGATGTGTCGACAAATTAATGTGCCTCAAGGCATAACATCCAATCGTTTTGATTTTGTCAAGTCAATCGGGAAAAAAGCTGCCAGAATGCCACCTCCTATTTCTAAGGGCTATCGTTGTATGCATCCATGTAGCTATCGTGCTCTTGATACTTTACAACGCATCTCTTACCAAGACTTTTGGAAAACGTATGAACAAGGCTTCGAACCCTTCTTAAACAATAATTATGAATAATTATTTATTCTGATATAGAGGCGGCAGATTTTATAAAAAATTGATTAAAGAAATTAATATCTAATTACGTAGTTAATTAATTAATCATTAATTAATTCGTTAATTAATTAATACAAATTGAGTTAAAAATTCCAGTCAACTAATATATCTCGTAAAAATCTTAATATCTACTGTAGCTACATAAAATGCATATATCATGACTTTTTTTTATTTTGCTTTCAGAATGAAACGAGAGGACGTAGAGAGACTTCGTGGGAAACCAGCAATTTGCGAAAAGAAAAATGATTGCTGCGAGGACTACGTAGACAACGGGGAGGAAGAAGTCCTGTACCAACCCATTCTTATCCGACAACCCAAGAAAAAATGCCGTCCTTGTCCCTTACCTTGCAGACCTCTCCAGCTCCAGCCAACATGTCCTCCAATGGAAGAAATGGATTTGACCCAATTGGACAATCCAAGATGTCGTGCAATTCCCTATTCAGGTGCGAATATTCTAAATCGAGCCAAAACTTCTGGAGTTTGTGACGGGCATGAAGGTCAGTAAAAAAAAGGGTAAAGGGTTGACAATAAGTCAATAAAAACATCTTAAAGTCCCTTATAAAAAAAATAAAAACAAAAATAAAGACGAAAGACATTGAATTTTTAAATAATGTACTGCCAGTCTCAGTCGTACTACTGACTCAGAGAATAATTAAATTGAAGCTTTAAAAAAGAGTTAACTGGGATATGGGTATTAAATCTGCTTAACTGCATACACAATAATACACATATCGGCACATTTCATTTTCATTTCCCGGGTGCAAGAATGAATGAACTCTCACGCCCATATACATACAGTATAGTTGTTATTAGTATATTAGAATAAGTATTTATTAAATACAATTTTACATAGGCTTTTTCTTTACATTATCACGGTCACGATTAAGATTCAGTGACAATAACTGTTCCGTGATCGAAACCCATTGCATTATTATTGGCTTTTGGTTTGAACAAATTACCCTGCGTGTCAATAATCCCTACTCTGTCAAATAATGTGAGTAATAATTTACTTAAATGTACCAGTATAACTTCTGCACAGATAGCAGCATCGAAATTAATCGAAATAATGACATTTTGCTCAACAACCATGAGGCACTTTGGAACTTTCTTCGTCACTGTTTGTTGAGCACCATATTTTAAAAACGTGAAGTTAATCATGATATACCGCAGAAACACAAATATATAATACAACACGAACCAAAGGACAGAGAAATAAGAAAGTAACCTATAGACCAGGACCAGCACCAGCTCGTCCCTTACTTAAATTCACTATATATATAGACAACATAAATATCTCTAAGTGCTCCTATTGAATTAAAATTGAGTGCTATAATATACAGACCGTGTAACAAGTAACAAGAATATTACAAAAAAAACAACGTGTTTTAGATTTTATTATTATGACGAGATTAGCTATATATAACATAGGAGCGTACAATAATATCGCAAAAAAAGTTGTCCGGACAACACACAGACGACACCGACACCGACTTTTGTATTTTTTATAATAATGATGATTAATATAGTCAATTCGAACTCTTGTACGGAATCACACACACACACTGTTAGAATGTTCCAGCCACGCGATAGATTCCAGTATAGCCACAAAGACGAGCTCTCAAGGCGGGAAGAAGCTGGGCGGCCGAGCTCACATTTTCCAAGAAATTAGCACATTCGCAGAGGAGCAGGTACAATTTGTCACCTCGGACGGCTGCTGACTTGTGCAGTGTGATACGGCGGAGACCCACACTTTTTGGGAGAAGACGGTAGAGTGTCCGAGCACCTGAAAAGGTACAACAGAGAAAGTTCAAATTTTTGTTTAGACAATTGAAGCTTCTAGACATTTAAATAATCGTGGAGAAAATTGTAAAACTATATAAAGAAAAAAATCGTCTTTAGTGAAGAAGTACCTGTCCAATAGAGCCAGTTCCTTTCAAGTTTTTCTCGGTCGTCACCATCAAGTACTCGGAAAATAGAAACGATATAGCCTGTGCCTGAACTATTTCCTTTTTTGACAGCACTATCCACAGATGGTCTTGCAATGGTAGCCACCTTTTATCAAAGAGAAACAGTAATTAATTATTATTATTTTATAAAATATTTCCCTGACGACTTGCCGATGTACATTAACGCTGATTGAAGGTCGTTACAATCTGACGACAAGTTTTAAATTCTGTCCATCAAAAATGGTAGCCAAGGTAAAAAAGAAAGGCGGAGAAATTAACTATAAGATTGTGAATTATGATCCACGCACCTCACGACAGAGATGAAAGAAATGATCTCCGAAGTAACCGAGGCTGGTCGGATCAAAAGTATCTAAGGCGTCCTTTCGAGCAGTTTCCACAAAGTCAGCTGCATCCGTCCGCAGCTTAGGAACGATGTACAAGGCGATTAATGGGAAGTCAGCTAGGGAAAAAATTGGCATGTAATTAATTATAGCTGTACCATATCTACCAGAGCCAGAGATGACCCTGACCATGACGGGCTAACTAAAACAATAAGTTTTACTTTCTCCCTTCAAAAATAGCTCCCAGTATAAAATAACGGAAAAAGCACTATCGAAACCACTATAAATATGTTAACTCATTGATACATGCTTCCACTTACGTAGGTAGGTTGATTTATTTATAAATATCACGGTCGGATGCGCACATTTAACTTATAAAGTCTTGGATTTATTTTATCTAAAAACTTTTAACGACTGTTGAATAATTAATTTTATGATGAATTTTTTAAACTATAAAAAATACTACTTTGTCCATTATTAAAAGATATGAATTTACCCATTGAATACATCAAATAATCTACCTACTGCGTCACGTTATTTTAGTCTACGAAAGTATTTAATGAAAAATATAAATAAACCTTAAATAAACTTGCTGATAATGTGACACATGAGAAAATTGTGAATTAATTGAATGTTGCGTAAAGAAACTCACAATTTGTTTCCATTGAGGCAAGGAGGAGACCTTGTGAGGCATGTTTTTCTCCAGCAGCCTTTTGCAACAGCTGCATCGCCAAATTCTTTTGGATTCTTTCTGGTTGGGATAATGGGGACTCAAGGTGTGGATTGAGGGGATTTAGTGGTGTCATCAAGTGAACCACCACCGCTAGTTGTGGATCCGTAACTTCGAGTACATTTAATGGAGCCCCTGTGGCTGGATTGGTGCTTGGCTTGGGTTTTATTTCTGGAAGCTGTAATATAAATTCGAATAGAAAACATTTAAAATTAATTGTGACAAGAAAGTTAATGCAAAATATTAGGTAAATATTAATTACTGTGCTAAAATTATACCTTCAATCCGGCAGGGAGGAAGCGATCAACACAAGCCAATGGAATGATAAAACAATCTCGAGAAAGTCCTGCTACGACTTCCAACATTCCTGGCTTTCCTGAGTCGTCGTTCGTTCCTGAGACTCCAGCGGGATTGAGTTGGTGACTTAGATCTTCATTTGTGGTCCAACCAGTGTTTCCACTCCCCCCAAAGCTCACCTATGGGGCCAGATACAAACAACTAATTTAGTATACCTCATTCCTAATTGTGTACCTACATAATTTTGCAGCTTCTTAAAAAAATGCATTTCAGTATTTATTTTTCAAGAGAGAATCAGGGAATGCAACTGGACTGGTTCTGATATTTTAGAGAGATATTTTATTGTTTTGTTTTGGGGACGAAATACATTAGTTTATTCGCGCTTCAAAGGAGATGGTGAACTTTAATTAACCTACTTCAGGAAGACTAAAATGATTGAATCATTGTTTTGCAAATAGGGAAAGTATTTTTATTTAAAGTATGCAGTAGTCACTTTTTACATACAAGTCACAACAGTACAAAATTTTCCAACTGTCAATATATGATAGGTGGCGGTTTTCGAACGGCGGCTGTACAGACCACCATTCGGGACCGATCACCATTAAGCCGGTTACCCCAAAGTGCTTTAACAATTACTAATAAAATTAAGGTAGGGCAGTTTAAAATTGTGATCGAAACCTATTAATGAATAATTCCAAATGTGTTGTGTGGGATGTCATGCTACAAATCTGTATGCCTTATTTCCTACAATAATAATAGACCCGTCTACTAGTAAAACTCCGAATTCCCAGACCCGTCTACTATTACAGGAAATACGGTATGTACTTACGTAGCAATCGTGCAAATAATTACAAAACAGTCAAGAGTAGCTCTATTGTATGAGTAATGGGCCGTGCCGCGTCGTTGTATCGACAGTTTACATTTTATAATTACCGGTAGACAAATTGCTACATTAACAGCAATACGACCAAATTGCACTGTAATGTGCCGTGTCAGTAAAGATCTTGTCTAGTAATTATATCTTTATACGACGTTTACTTTTGTTAATTAAATAATATCGTCAGCAATAATCAAAATGACCCATATCCAAAAACTTAAAAATAAATCTTACAATTAAAACTCCCTTTATTTGAGAGACTATACAATAATTACAACTAAATTACTAAATAAGTTCTTCTTTTTGGTAAACGGACATTTGTTACCCGGACATTTGCTACCCGGACATTAGCTACCCGGACATTTGCTACCCGGACATTTGCTACCCGGACATTTGCTACCCGGACATTTGCTACCCAAAGCCCAACCTAGGACATTTGCTACCCACGGCCAAATCTAGGACATTTGCCACTCATGGCTAATGTAGAAATAAATAGCATAGAAAATATTTATGAATGCACCACATGGCATCGTTGAAATAGTTTATTAATGTTATTATTGTTAATGATAAAACATGGTATAATTGTAGATGGTCGTTCAAAAATTATGTTTAAAAGTTATATAGATATTATCTTTACAGTTAATTTTTCTAATTAATATATCCTGCGTATTAGGAATGATTGCCGTATAAATGTTAGAACCAGGACCAGACAACAACAAGCCATTGCAGACACACTGAATGATATTTAAAAATAATATATATAATTATAATAGCATACAATTAATTTTTATAATTAATATATTCTGTATATAGAATTCAGCGTGGAAGGCATAGCAAAATTCAGGGAATTGTAATTTTTTTTGTACATGGGTACAAAATATATTTACGTGTAAAAATTATTTTTTCTGACATAATTATGGTAAAATGACAGTTTCTAGTTTTAGGGTCTACTTAGTATTTACTTCTTAGGTTGCGTACTTACATTTAAACTCATTTTGATTTATTTTATTAGGTTTAAGAGTACGTTATATAATTTTATTGTTACCGTTTTTGTCTTTTAATAATTATTGTATCGTTTCTGCAATGGCTTGTTGTCTGGTTCTAACATTTACACAGAAATCAGTTTCTATATGCAGGATATACATATTAATTAGACCACCTAATTGTAAAGATATTACATATATTATTTTGAAATATCATTTTTGAACGACTATCAACAATAATTCCATGTTTTATCATTAACAATAATATCATTAATTCAACGATGCCATGTGGCGTACTCATACATATTGTCTATGCAATTTATTTCTACATTAGCCATGGGTAGCAAATATCCTAGGTTTGGCCGTGGGTAGCAAATATCCTAGGTTTGGCCGTGGGTAGCAAATATCCTAGGTTTGGCCGTGGGTAGCAAATGTCCTAGGTTATGGGTAGCAAATATCCTAGATTGGGCTTTGGGTAGCAAATGTCCTAGATTGGGCTTTGGGTAGCAAATGTCCGGGTAGCTAATGTCCGGGTAGCAAATGTCCGGGTAGCAAATGTCCGGGTAGCAAATGTCCTACAACCTTCTTTTTGTACAATTTAATAATTTTTTTTGGATATATGTGTATAATTTTATTACTACTTAAAATCGGATATATAGGTCATTTTGATTCATCACTGCCGTTATAAATTTCATCTGCTATATAAGTTCATTAATTTTGAGCTCCATGACGGAAACTGAAAGTTCTCAAGATGGTCCAACAGAATTTGTGATATAATTTTATAAGTCTGTTTGTCGGGGAAGGGACTACGATTTCATATTATTGAAAATGACAACAGAGGAGCAGTGTTAATAATTATTTTATTCCCACCACCCTATCCTTCCTATCCAGAGCCCGCATAATATGCTTTGTTTTGTCTAGTTTACTGACGTAAGAAAGAAAGATGTAAGAAAAGTATAAACGGGTACGTAGCGAGAATATAGTTCTTGGGGAGAAGCTGAACAATATATAGCAAAGTTATTTTTATAAAACGGTTTGGCGACAAGGCTAGATGAAATTAAGTTGAATAAGCCTCGAAGAGATAAGAAGAGTGATAGACATTGCGTCGGTTCTCCTAGACGAGGTATTTCTTGTATATCTCCGAAACCGACCGAAACAACAACCAAAATATTATTATATATTTTATGTTCACATGCATATGCATAGTACTTTAATAAGTTCATCTCCTATCTCTCGAACAGTTTTCTACAACAGCATAAGGATATCCTTCTCCTTCTCCTAAGCTGCCGCTGCCACTTGCCAAGCAGCCGCTTCGGTGGAACATTAATAGTGTGATCCTCTGATCCTGATCCACTTTAACATCATCCACCCGGCAGCCTTTTAGAACTTGTAAAATATATATTTCTGTTGCAATCTTTCGACAACAAACCACCATGCACCATATAGGCAGGATAAGGCAGGCGTAGAAGCAATTAAATCTTCACAAGTGTTTTGTTTGTCTTTTCTTTGAGATGGCTATACAGTTTTTATAATCTTCACAACAAGCAACAAGGGCATGTACTGGGAGGAGTAACAACTGCGAAGCTCAACCTTTTCGGAATTCGATGTATAATAATTTAGAATTGTTTTATAATTAATAAAACTATTTTATTATTTTATTTGAAACTCCCACCAAACTTAAAATTTCAAATATGTACCGGTATCAGTACTGGTACTGCGGCCCTTTTTTTCACTTTCAATTCACAGATTATACACAATTCGAACGGTATATTAACAAACAAAATTTAAGTAAAACGGGAAGTTTAGGATTTCAAAATTTGAAGAAACCAATTTGTTTTTGAAAATCCAGGAAACAGCTCGAATTTTCAACTTTGGACAAATTTATGATATTTTAAACATTTTTATTAAGAGTTTCAAAGTGAGACATTCGTGGGATCACCTGTATGAGTAAAATTTCAGAACCTTTATTAAGGAACTATTTATGAAGAGTTTTTTGGGAAAACGGGTCAAGCCCATCAAAGCAAATTTTACAGGAACAATGAACAATAAATAAAAGGTGACAGCATCATTCTTTTGAGCTCAATGCTTTTTTTAAAGTTACTGCAATTGACGAAGCGTGTTATTACAAGCAGTTTCGTAAATCTAGACTGACTCTGGAAGTTTTTAAAAAATTTCCAAAAATTTTAATTTGTGGACTTTTTCGATTTTGGCTCAAAATCTGTAACTTAACATGAAGTAAAATGTCCGCCAGATGAAATTTTAATCGTAAAAAAAATTTACGCACGGCAATTGTCTTCTACAAACTACGAAATCAAAAACTAAATTTAAATCAGAAATGCAAGTTTTGGGTGGACTTATCCCATTTTGCCAAAAAATCATTTGATGGACTTGTCCCGTTTTGCCAAAGAACGAAATTTTGGCTAGTTTAAACAAATGTTTTGGTTGAACCTTGACCTTTACTACCATTCATCACAAGAACGTAACTAGTTAAATAGTACATGGAACGCAAATAATCTCAGTTTTGAAAAAGTAGACTAATCCCGATTTGCCAAACAACTCTTCATATGGATAGCTATTAACCACGTGGTATTATATAAAATATTGGGCCATGGTAGATGGCAGAATCGAAGTCTATTCTGTATTGTCTCTTTGCACTGGTCTCTGTTTTCCTTTGTATCCACATGTCCTCTCTCTATACCGTCTATAAAAATGGAATGCAATGTCAAACGAAATGCATTGATTTCATCGAAAAAGTCGAAGAAAGAACGAAATAGAAATTCACCTGCTTGCTTCCTTGCTCATCCACTGACCGACTCCCCTTTCTCCTTGGAGTCTCGGGGTGATGATGATGATGATGATGAGGTCGGATCTGCTGGGCTTGGGCGAAGGGATGATTGCTATGTGATGTGGAGGAAAGTGCGGGAGACTGGGGTCCAGCATAGTACTGAGGTCCACTTGGAGGGAGGACGGAACTTGGACCAGAGGCCCCTTCAGGATCCCCACGTTTCCCCGTGAACAGGAGGTGAGTTCTGTAGCCGCGATGCTCCGATGCTCCGCCGTCCCCCCCTTCCTTCCCAAAAGCAGCACCAAAACCACCCCCACCCGTCGCCACAGGAGCACTCTCACCTTTGTGCCTCCATTTACTGAACATCATACTCATCTTGACACGTTTTTATTCAAGCCTCTGCCGATCGTGGCGAAAGGCTTATTATTCCTCCTTCGTCTGTCTCCTCAATGACTTATTATGTAGCACAAATAGATGAATTCCTCACTTTTGACATTTTTCCTAAAACTATGTCACAGATTATTAATAGAAGTCTTCTTTTTCTTCTTCTTCTGCTTCTATAATAATAAGAGTTGTAGGGACACAACAGGCGGACAGCATATCAGAATTATGCATATGCAAGAGAGAGAGAGAGAAAAAAAAACAATCACTTTTATAATAAAGTTTTCAACCGGAGATTATCGACGTAATGTGCATATAGGTATTAGTATTATCACAGCAAGATGTGCACGGACGTTAATATTCGCGATCCATCGATGTTCCATGAATACAGTGTAATATTTATAGCAGATATTTAACTAAGTCATATAGGTATATGGCTTTCTGGTTCAACATAAAATTCGCAACAAAATTATTCACAATATTTATAAAATTGAATAAAAAAAATATTCTAATAAATTGTTATCACTAATATTTTACAAAATGTCTTTTTGTGAGATGTATCTTTTTAACAGGAGGTGTTATAATTCGTACTTACAAGGTGTACTATGAAATAATTGAATGCGAAATAAAATGTATATTAAATCACAAAATAATAAATCAAAAAATTAAATACAGAAAAAAAAGAGTGAAGAAACGAGAAAACTCGTCGTAAGTAAGGAAGACAACAAGGAAGAAAAAATAACAACTCAACGAATCGTAAGTTTAAAAGTCGACTGGTTACAATTCAATTTCAGCGTGAAGGCAGAAGGAACTGTTCCAAAAACTACGTAGATATAAAGACCAGAAATAGACGAGGACACAAATGCGTGGATTACTTCTGTCATTTATATTGTACTACTACTACTGCTACTACTACTACGCTTGTCTATATAGATGATGCAGTATATATACAGACAGTAATATGCTTTGCATATCTAAAATACTACAATCTACACGAACCTTTTAATGTGCTAAAAATTTAATATGGGAGGCATATAATGGGTATACTTTTAGAATGCTTTAGAAAGATGCGCTAAACTATATAATATACAGTCTCAGAGTCCCTATCTCTATTAGTAAAATTACATATTATTATATATTCTGAAAAAACATTAATACTTTCTCATATTGAATAAGTATCCCAATCTAAATTAGAGAAATACACACACAACTATCTACAAATAAATAGTTGGCTCTATCAACTCGAGTTCACGCTTTATTAAATTCTGTATGTATAGTGTAGGTTAGGTATATAGCGGCCACAGGTTATTTTCATCATCATACGAATTCCCCGGCTTAATTAAGTTTCGTTCGAGTCGAGTATGAGTAACTGATAAAATTCATCTAATCTAAAATTAACAAAGAAACAGAAGGAAAAAAAAATAACAACAATCCAGAATCCAGTGCTAAATATGAAACTATGCTGGTGATTAAAGAGGAATGCAAAATTATAATAAGAAAATTCTGCAACTTGTATTATATAGTCTCGGTTATGGGTTGATATCAAACATCACTGCTCCCTTGTGAGTAGTTTCGTACGCATCTCATCCATCAACATATTTTTAATTTACTGATATTACTATCTTTTATGCAATGTTATTAAGTGAAACAAAAAATGGAAATAACTTACTGCGGTTTTGTTAGATTTTCTTAAAGAAATTCGAGTAGTGTTTATAGTATAGTCATTGTTCAAAAATTTATATGTTATCGCATAGGCTCAAGCTTTTAATCTGGCAAAATATTCCAAGAACTTCAATTTTAAATGAATATTCATATTTTTTATTTTGCAAGAGCCTTAAAATTATGTATTATAACTATATACCGTATTTCTTCAAATACCTCCCGGGTCTCTAATAGGTCCCAGGTATCTTGTAACTCCCGGGTTTGTGGGTAAGTTTGACGTAACTTTCGTGTCTCGTTTCTAATAACTCCCGAGGTCTATAATAACTCCCAGGGTTTCTATGGACGTTTAAGCTTTTGCTTAGTTAAACTTGCATTTTTTAAATTACTCCCGGGTCTGTTGGTAAGTTTGGCGTATTCCAGGGTCTCTAATACCTCCCGGGTCTCTAATGCCTCCCGGGTTTGGGGCTAAGTTTGACGTAATTCCCGGGGAGAGTTTTTAGAAGAAATACGGTATATACCGTATATTCTGTAATAATGCGCGAGTCCGTAATAGTACGCGGGTCTGAGAGGTTTATGTTTGAATAGTACGCGGGTTTATTTACCACACCATTGAGTGGCTACTGCTATACCGTACTACAGAGCCAACTGATGTACCGTATATACTGTAATACTACGCGGGTCTGTAATATTACGCAGGTCTGGGAGCTCCAAATTTGTACAGTACGCGGGCCTGAGAGGTCTAAATTTGAATTGTACGCGGGTCTATTTAACACACCATTAAATGGCAGTACGTGGGTTTGCAATAGTACGCGGGCCTGAGTGGTCTAAATTTGAATAGTATGCGGGGCGCACTATTACAAGATATACGGTAGGTGTAGAAAGCATAATATTTCAAATGCTTTAACTGCATTTAATGAAATATAGTTTTATATATTATTCAATATATCCAATAAAATATAAATTCGAGCGGTGGTGACCAAAACTATTTAGATTTAAGATTAGAATCTAAATATAATATCAACGATCTCCAGGCTAAAATTAACCACTCGGGAGTATGTATAATAATAATATGATGTAAAGTAAACGTAGCATTATGTAGTGCATGTAATTATATTCCCGAGCTGCAATTTATCCTGACTCAATAAATCTTGAAATTCAAGCCTCGGATTCCATACCGGTTGTCACTCCATTATAATTACTCTACTCCCCAGTAGAAGCGTCATCAGATGCGCTGATAAGAGTGGAAGATAAATTCAGCAGAGGTTTATAAATACCGATTTTTAGGTGCTAGACACATCTGAAATTTATCCATCTATTTATCATCGTTTTCAATGCGCTTTATTATAGCATACTTCCAAGCTGTTTTATTAGCCACAGAAATCTAGGCAATAAAATTGAAAAATATTATTCTAAAAGCTCAAAAGATGCTAGATGCATGACTCACTCACTGCTAACAAACAACTGCATTTAGTGGGGTCTTACTTAGGTAGGTACCTACATGTGTAATATTTACTCTATTTAGTTATACGATGGATACGTGGGGGTATCTCAAAGTCAAAAGCTTTGGCTTTCGACTAGTCTCATATTGCACAACATCGTAATGATACATTTATTGCGAATTTTGTTGATGCAATTTAGGAAGTGTTTATGAATTTCTTTTAAATTGTAAGTTTCACCTATAAGCAAAATTATTCCAACTTTATTCCTACCTATCTACATAATTTACCGGAATTTTGCAAATTTTGCAATACTGGACCAATTTCATCGTGCCATATATCATTCGAAAGGTAATCACTAGTATAATTTGAATAACATAATGCGCCTCTATTTCTACTAATAGTTTCCATGACAACGGCATTTTAATTTTTCAATTTCACCTAAAACGTGTTGTATGGGCCACAAACTCAAAACAAAAAAAATGGTGTCTGCTTATTTTTAAAGAGCTTTTGAATGATATATCACTCGACAAAATTCATTAAAATTTTTTAATTTTCATTTATGGTTTTTTAAAACCATTTAAAAACTAATAACTATCGTGCGTGCACACTAAGTTATTTAGATTTGCCTAATTGTTACCGTTCGATTGGTATATCATGTTTGAGTGAGTTTTCTGAGTTACCGGTCGAAATCTTCATTTAACACAATATTTAATGTTTTAGCGGGAAATTCAAAAATTAGAATTTTGAATTTTTGGTTGCATTACAGAAATTAATTATGAATAAGATAACCAACAACATACTGTGCGGCCTAATTGCTTCCCTTAATTTAAAACCTGTAAATTGAATCTAAAATTTGGCGGCAAATTCAAAATGCCTAATTTTGCTGTTAAGGCCGCCATGAAACAAGGGCGTCAGCCCTTGTTTCTTTTTACAATAATAATAACACTATTATGTATACTTACCTACTACTTTTTGTTTTTTATATAGGTCTATTCCTTTAACATCCCGCAATAAATTATACCCTCCTGCCCTCCTTTGATTTAAATTCAGTGATTTAAAGTAATCCGTTTCCAATATCTTATTAATTCAATAAAACAGGTTAACTTAAATTACAATTTTACAATAATTACAATTTATTATTATGCGTATGATTGAATTCTGGAAACAAAATAATTATTCTCACGTTTGGTACTATTCAAATAGTATAGGTATTCAAATAGTTAATGTTCAGGCATGAAGTGAAGATTTGTTTGGCAAAACGGGATAAGTCTATTTTTTCAAAAATAAGTTTGAGTTACGTGTACTATTCAACTAGACGTTATACTACGCTACTTCCTGGGTGGTAAAGGTCAAAGTTCAACCAAAACATTTTTTTAACCTAGCCAAAATTTTGTTCCTTGGCAAAACTGGACAAGTCCATTATCAAATGATGTTTGGCAAAATGGGATAAGTCCACCCAAAGCATACATTTCTGATTTTAAAATTGATCGGTTTCGAGTATTTTCATAATTTGTAGAAGACAATTGAAGTACCTACGTACGTTAATTTGTTTTTGCAAGAAAAAGTTTAAAAGTTAAAAAAAAAATTGATTTCACTCAAAACAATTAAAATTTCACCCCACGGACTTTTTACTCTATGCTAAGTTATTGGGAAAAACGGGAAAAGTCCACAGATTAAAATTTTTGAAAATTTTACAAAAAACTCCAGAGTCAGTCTAGATTTATGAAACTACTTGGAATAACGCTGTGTCAGCTACAGTACCTGTAGAAAAAATTGAGTTCAAAAAAACATTCCTGTCACCTTTTATTCATCATTCGTTGTTCCTGTAAAATTTGCTTTGATGGACTTTTTACCGTTTTTACAAAAAACTCATCACTAGTGTATCTGTATACGCAGGTTCTTTTGTGTATGCATTTAAATATCTACTAACGAACTAAAAATAAAATACATTATTGTTAGCCTGTAATTATTATTACAAAAATTGAAATACTGCATATCAATGACCATATAGTAAGAATATAGAAGTTATTGGTCTGCTGTTCGGAGCAAGAGGAACCATAACATCGGCCGTGTTGGACTTCAAAAAGAAGTTCATCTTACCCCACCAGATGATCCGAGATATAATAGTAGCAGTCATCCGAGGATCCCATAGGATCGCTCATAACCATGTTCATAGCTATTAGATATTATTAGTACTATTTAAAGGCTATGCCATGTTTACAATAATACTTAATTAGCTATGTATTGCATACTAAATTATAAAAATTTGTAACAGCTAAAATATATCATGATAGACTACAACATGTATGTATGTTACTGTGTCGTTTGGCAAGTACTATTGTAGTACCAGTGTAAATAAATTCATTTACTTTCTCTCACAGCTATAGTCATCAAAGTATTGAGCAGGGTTCCTTTTCAGTATTATACTGAAAATGAACTCTGCTCAATACTCCACGCATGCAGTTAATTGTATGGCATGGATGGCACATCAGGCAATATAATTATAGTAATTATGTGTTATTCAGTTATTAAATTCAAATTCTAGCCAGTATATAATTGTTCCAATTAAACTTGTCAAAACAATAATTATGCATTATAAGGGCGACCTTTATAGTTCTCATTTCAAAACTGTGATACATTTCTAATTATGAAAGTTATAACGTTCAACTGTGTCAAAATGAGCTGGAAATTAGTAAATTAGAAACGCATATTCAAAAATTATTGACATTTTCAAGGGCACTACCTGAACTTGAACTTCTGGTTAGCGTGCATGTGTAGGTATATAAATACATGGTTAAGCATATAGGCCCACCGCTCATCTAGACATTCCATCTTATAATTATCTCAAGTTATATGCAGGACGGTGAGTTTTCCCAGAGTAAGTAAACATAATCAAGCAAGTACATGCAATACAATAATTACATTTACAACAAAAATACTAAAGTCAGCAGTTGAAGTGGTATATTATATAGTTTACCATAAAGTAAAGTCAAGCCGTCAGTGTAGTAGCAAGTAGATAAGCAGTAATTTCATTGTGTTGTCAGTCAGTACCATCAACACACATTTAACAAAACTTGAAACTCAACATAATTTATACAATTGAAAATACTAAGAAATCGATCTTATGGCAATGATAACTCAAAATCAACATTCAAATATCAACTATCGAATCATCCTAAACACTAACTAATAAGTTGACAATCAAGAGTTTTAATTTCCTATTTAACTGTGTGTGTGTGAACTCTACTAAAAACCAAAAGTACTTCATTAAGGAGATGTGAGGTTAATATCACTTTTGAGTTCTGTTTCGAAGGGTGCACTAGCACACTTTTGTAATTTAATAGAAATAATTGAAGTGACTACATCGAACACTGCACAGTGCAATTAAAATTACAAAGCGCGAATATTTCAAAAGTTAACAAATTTCAGAAAATGGACATTGATCTTAATCAAAAGGCTTTTATCGAAAAGCTCCTTCACACGCCAGTGAAAAGCTTTGAAATTAGCGAAGGTTGTAATAAAGGTGACAATGTTGCGGGGAGCTTGAGATCTATCAAGGCTATTACTGAGTCCGGACAAACTATTTCTGCAGTCTACAAATTCTTTCCACCAAAAGAAAGCCCCATCTACAATGAGGTCAAGGTGGGGGGAGTTTTTAGGACTGAGAGCCAGGCTTACGCTGTGATGATCAAGGAGCTCGAAGAATTTGTGAATTCCCGCAAATCTCCCAACGAAAACGATACTGAGCCCTACATCGTACCCATGCCAAAACTCTTCGATTATTTCAACGATGACGAGAACGACTACATTTGTCTCGAAGACGTCCGCCCTCAGGGTTTCGCCATGCCCATAGTTTTCGATGGACTCTCATACCCGGCAACTTCGCTAATTCTTCAAGAGCTGGCCCGTTTTCACGCTTACACCTATGCCTACATTCGGTTCCATGGTGAGCAGGTGTTTCTCCCAACAACGGGGTTTGGCGCACTTACTTTTGCTAAGTGGAGGACGGAGGAGAAGGTGAGAGAATGGCATAGTATGGTGTCAGCCTGTATTCAAAATGCAACTGAAATTATTGAAGGGATTAATCCGTCATTGGCGAAGGTAATGAAGGCAAAAATCCCTGCAGAGAGCTCGGGACGTTTGGTGGATTCTATCCATCCTCTCACCGACACTAAAATGTTCCCATGTCTTGTTAATGGGGACTTTTGGAGCAATAATATTCTTCTTAAATACGAACCTTCGGAAAACTCAGTCAGTCGGAACACTTCTACAAAGGGAAAAACTCCAATTGAAGTGAGGTTTGTGGACTTTCAGTTTACTCGTCGTGGGAACATCTTTGAAGATCTCCTGTATTTCATTTTTACCAGCACTGATACAGAATTTCGGAAGAAATACTTGACACGTGCTCTTGCGGATTACTACATGGCGTTTAAAAGTGCTCTGACTACCATCAAATTCCCGATGCCCATCAGTTTTACACCGGGCTTCCTTATTGAGAGTTTTATGAGCTTAGCGAAGCCTATTATGATCCATATGTACTTTGCCATTCCATTGCAAATGGGTAAACCAAGTGCCACGGAAGAGAGACAGGAGGGAATCAAACAAGACGTGAAGAATGGTAACGGTCACACACATGAAGTGAGTAATAATGAGAATAGCGTTGAATTGTTTTCTAACGCATTCGTTCTGAGTCTTAAGCAGATGATTCTGAATAGCCCTCCAGCTTTGAAACGATTAGAAGAAATCACCCAGGAAGTCTTAAATTCGGGAATATTTTCTAATTAAATCATTGAGTATACAAAAGTTAGCAATCTAATTTTGGGGAAATTACAAAATTAATGAGAATTGAAGAAAAAATCATTGAATAAACTGGAGATCGTTTTTGCTTAAAACTTCTAAAAGTGATGTAATAGATATATGGTATTTGGCCTAACTTGTGGAGCGCTATATTTTACTGTAATTGTAGCAACTCATATTATTGTTAAAGTAGCACAATATACCATACGTAGTATACAGTGTGTATCAAAATTTTAAACGCACTAGTTTTTGGGGGGTTTCTTCCCCCCCAGAACGCACACTTCAACGAAATAATTATTTTCGGATGACATACCACTAGACACTGTACTTCAACTTGGATTTACCCCGGGGGGTCGCTCCGTTCTCATGTAATTAAATTAAACCTGAAAAAGGGGTGTATCAAAATTTTAAACGCACTCCACGGATTTTGCACTTCAATGATTAATATTTTCAGACAACGAATGAAAAAAATTAATATTTGGCATGCACATACTCAAATACATGGGTCATGACTAAAAACATTCATTTTGACTATAGGGTCACAGTAGCACTAGTAGCACCCACGAAAGTAGGTCAACGTGATGTCAACTTTTTTCACCGTTGCTTAACATGCAAAAGTCACGACTTGTTTCACTCTATCCTGCCTTACATGCACAAATGTCAACTGATAGCAATATACAAATGTCGGACATAAGCACCATAAAATTGCCTACAAAACCATATAACACTTAACTCTCAGGTCACGCGGGGTCACGAAACACCTGAACATTAACACTGTTGGAAAAATATGCAATGCAAGCACCATAACGGCGATGTGCGAGTTTAGTCGGCTATGGGCGACGTTATGTTAGGTCTGTAATAGTACGCGGGACTGAGAGGTCCAATAGGACGCGGGGTGTACTATTACAAGATATACGGAATTTTACTATAAATAAGATTTAAAAAATATAATTCGAATAATATTTGTTTTGCAATGCAATGCCAAATTGGGCGATCATTTAATTTACGAATTGTAATAATTCTCAAACATGAAATCGGACAATAATTAAATTTAAAAAACTTACAAATAATAACAATCAAATGCTTCATGCTTCATCTTGCATACACAGCTGTACACATCCTGAAATTGTGTAACATTTCTCAAAAAAAAATGTTTAGCACTTAAGTAACACCGTAAAAGTAGTAGTAATGATTTATTGCGTTTTTGGTCAATTGCCCATACACAAATCGAATTTACAAAATAATTCATATTATTTATAATTCTTTATGCCAAGTCGAAGAAACCGGATCAGCCATCTTCCGAGCAGTGTAATTCTTATTCTTTCTTCACTCCACTTGCCGATTTAACATCACTCAATCATTTAAATGCCTTTCATTTATCAATTATAGTAACAATCTTTTTGTTTTGGTTGTCTATTATCTATCTTTAACATGAAATCCACACCGATATAGGTACTTAAGCTTAATAAATCTAACTAATAGAAATTATGACTGCCGTTGAGGAGTACCCCCCACTAGTGGGGGACGTACCACCACCCAGTTGAAAAAACTTACACCGGAATACACTGATAAATTAGAAGCGTATGAATGTTTTCAGAGAATATGTTTAAAGTTTATTCAGCCATTACTTACTTTTCCACTCTATTAGTTGAGTTCCGTTGCTTCTGTACTGCTTCCCATCGACTTCCATACCGAATCTTCCGATGAACCGAACTACTGCCGTTGGTTGCCGATATTTAAACTGCCAGAACATTTCAGTGGTATGTCGGTACATGGCTTGCTCCGATTTAATAAGGTACGGGTATATGCGAACTCCAGTTGCATTTTTTCTTAACATTGATTTTTTCTTCATTATTTGCGAGACCATTCTGCTTTCCAACATTGTCACAAATATCAAGGGGGGTTTTCCTGGTTTAGACACGCTGGCTCTCCGAGCATCCAGAACATCATACTTACTCATGTGTATTCCAAGATTATAGTAAAGCAGGTCCAGGGTGTCCTCTTTAGCTGACTTGTCTACTGACCATCTCGATATCACGAATTCTTTATTTCTGTTTCCCTTTTCTACCCCCGATAGTCTAAACTGCAGACCCGCTAGCTGGTTTTTGGCTCCACTAATCTGTGAACTCTACTTCCACTCGGGATTCTAATGCAGCAATTTTTTGATCCAAGTGAGTAACCTTACTATTGAAAGTGCCCTCCAGTTTTTCTGCGAGATCATTTTTGTTTTCTCCGAATTGAATGTTTGGTTTGTATTCACTTAATTTCTCTATTTGGCCCTTAAGCAGCGTGATTTGTGCTTCCCCTTCTTTATTCCGAACTTTCAAAGTTTCAATAATTCCGTTCAGAGTGAATACCTTACTGTTGACACTGGCTTCTAGCATTTCCATTTTCTCGGATGTTTCCTTCTCTAGCTTTTTAATCATCATGTTGACCGTGTGCAGGATTACATTTGCGGCAATTGAAGATATTTTTTCTGTCATCGTCTGTATTTGCTGATTCACGATATACGAGATCTGCTCCGTTATTGAGATTGCTGTCTTGTTTTTTTCTTTTGACATGTTCAAAGCCTATCAAAATATATTTTTGGTAGTATCTTACGACCTAATAGTATCAAAAATATGGAAATAGTGCCTTTCGGCCTACGTATTAATTAGATGGAACTTAGCTCTTTGTATATCCGTTTAATCTAGAGAGAATTGAGTCCTGGAGACGAATTTCTTCGATTTTGTCTGTCCTCTTTTCTTATTATGTGCACCGTGTAGAGTGGGATAGCGTATAGCGTGGTGGAAACAAAAACACTCAAAAAAATAGTCTAGACTATTAAAATTGTAACATCTTCGATCTGTTTGTAGTGTAACTATCTTAGATGAACACAGTGTGATTGTTAAAATAACTGAAAGTATAATTTTAACTATGAAAATCGACAAGTTTAATAAAAAATTTCAAATTTTTCCTAGAGGATCTAGGCCGATATGTTCCTCCGACGAGTGCTAGATGGCGTCCTCAAGTAACACCGTAAAAAAGCATTGCATTTAGCATTTAGACAGAAAAATGCCATATAGGGGTTACTTGACTAATGTTGAATGGCGAACGGTAACGTCCTTTCAACTGCATATCCTTATACCGTATTTCCTATTTTATGGTATGAGTTTGAATAGTCCACGGGTCTATTTAACATTGTTTTATATGGTAGTAGGCGGGTCTGTAATAATGCACGGGCCTTTGTTAGTACACGGGTCTGGGAGGTCGGAATTTGAATATAGTACACCACCCCGTGGTCTAAAATAGGAAATACGGTACTTTGAGCCCCGTTCTTCAAAAACGAAGGATAAATATGTAAAATCATGAAATTTTTTATTACCTTAAATCTTTAAATTTTGAAATTGTTTGTACCCCGCTCACATATATGAACTCCATTAATATTACATTCATTTGTACCAACTCGATCACATATACAACATACACTATAATGATATACTATATTATGACACTTTTGGAGTTTTGAGATTTTTCGAACTTCTTTTACTTAATTGTAATGGTAATGGCCTGCGTCTCTTGCGTTTTATAATTTTGCACACTCAACATTTTTGTGTACATAAGGGATTAACATAATTAACTATTACAGTCTGTGCACACGCTTTAATTCTAATACCTTCGGAATTAAAACTGATTCCCTTACAGGAATTAAAAGTAAATCCTAGGAAAATAAAATTAAATGCTTGGGAATTAGATTTAAATCTTTTGCATTTTAGTGCGCAAGCGGAATTTTAATTATCTAAAACCAGCTATTTCAAAAGCGGGTAACTTTAAAATTACAATTTAGACATAATTCGAATTTTTTAAAATGATGTTACGACACTTACGAGGCTGAAGTTATTAATTTCTATCGTTTCTATAGTTTATATTTCTGTAACGTGACACAAAAGTTTCCAAATCTAAAATTCACCACTCCATATCTTGAGCAGGCCAACTATGATCTATCAGGGACAACTAAGTTTTACACATTAATATTTTCTCTTTTCATTTTCCCAAAAGTCATGCGCGGTCAATGTGATCTGCGATTGGTCCGCTACTTTGAGCGCGCGGCGGTTAAAATCAGGAATTAAATATAATTCCTTTGGATTTAAAGTTAATTTCTTTCCTTCTGTAGATTTAGTTTTAAATTCCAAGGGAAATAGATTTAAATCCTAAACAAGAAACCCAGTTTTATTTCCGAGGGAATTAGAATTAAAGCGTGTCCACAGACTGTATTAAGTCTGTAAGTAAATAGGTACACAGTACACGGTACAGGTGCCAGAAAAACGAAACCGATCAAAAGTCAGCAGTCAGTGGACATTCACTAGATCTAAATGATCAGCATTTAGATTTAAATGCACGAAATATATTTAAATCTAAATACTGGGCATTTAAATCTTAATGTTTATCGTCAAACTAATTAGATCTAAATACCGAGCATTTAGATCTAATTACTTTGAAATCAGTATTTGCGCATGCGCGCCTTCAAATGAGCGGACCGATCAGAGATCTGACTGACCGCGAGTGTGTTTTACGAAAATTACAAGAGAAAACCTTGTTCTCTCAGTTTCTACTGTTTGGTTATGATCGGTATTAAAATCTCGAAAATTTTTGAAGATCTAATTCCAAAATTTGAAATATCCTCGTTTTAATTGTATATGTGTCAGGTGACAATTTATATCTAAACTCCCGAGGTTTAGTTTTAATTGCTTAGCATTTAGATTTAATATGTCCAGGCATTTAAATCTAAATGCCGATCATTTAGATCTAGACAATGTCCACTGACTGGTCAGGCAAATTCCACTACGGCATAAAACTAAACTCTACCAAATATAAATAGTTGGTCGTACAACTTTGTATAATGTCGTTAGAACGTAAAATAATTAGGCATACGAACATACGGTTGCCAGGTTTGGGAAATCAAATTCCGGGACATATTTTGTAAAATCGTAAAAATATATAGGGCTAATTTGCGTTTCCACACCAGTTAAAGTTTATCATAATATGCCACTAACTTATTGAGTAAGGTGGCCCTAAGGTGGCAATGTACAAGTAATATTAAAAAATGACTGATACCTGTGGTCACTCCAGTTTTCAACCTTTTATTAATCTTTTCGCCATTTATCACCATTAAACCTTAAACAGAAGTACTGACGTGTCTACCTTCTTGTGTCGCAGGATATTGGTCATTCTTTCCTACAAGATAACATAGCCCTTGGCAACGTGCATTCCCCGGTTTGGGAGCTCTCAAAAATAACGTTGGACGTTTTTTGGGGGGGAGGGGTCCAACCGCCCTATCCTTTACATGTGCGTACATACCAAAAATAGCGACGTACAGGGGGAGGGGTGGGGGCCAAACCAGATTTTTGCATAACGTTATTTTTGAGAGCTCCCTTAGCTTCACTGCTTATCAAAGACTAGAGATCCTCCTAGGATCTCTCGTCTTTGACTGCTTATAAAGAATTGGATTTTGCTCCAGGGACACTAAACAAAATTTGGGGCTTTGTGAAAATGATGTCATTATTGTCATCAGCTTAACTATTTCATAAATAGCTTTCTTTAACATTGGATGTCATCAGTACACGGCAAGACCTAATGACCCTACTAATAACATCATTTATGAACGATCCCATTACCCATGCTTGAGGCTAAGACCTCGATTTCACTGCCAACTTATCCATGGGTAACTTATCTATAGGCATGCCTGTTTACGGCTACCGACCGGAACAGCAAAACATATCGCAACAGCCGTTTCGGTCGGTAGCCGATTGAAAAACCGTCGGTTTTCCACCGTCGGCTTTTCGCTTTGTTTCTACATTGAAGGGATCCTCCACAAATGACGTCAAGCGTCGTTTCAATGGTTAAAGGGGCCGTCCATAAATGACGTCAAGAGTCGTTGCAAAAATAAAGGGGCCGTCCATTAATGACGTCAAGGACCGTTGCAAAAATTGATAGGGTCGTCCATAAATGACGTCAAGGGTCGTTGCAAAAATTGAGGGGCCGTCCATAAATGACGCCAAGGATTGTTGTAAAAATTAAAGGGGTCATCCATAAATGACGTCAGAGGTAGTTGCAAAATTTAAAGGGGCCGTGCATAAAAGACGTCAAGGGTCGTTGCAAAAATTAAGGGGCCGTCCATAAATGGTTTCAAGGGTCGTTGCAAAAATTAAAGGGGTCGTTCATAAATGACGTCAGACATAGTTGCAAAAGTAATTGGTGTCGTCCATGAATGACGTCTATGGCCGTTCTAAACATTGAAGGGGTTATGCCCAACTGAGGTCCATGTACCTTTTTAAGGTTTGGGACGACCACAGACGTCAATTATGAACGACCCCTTTAATTCTTGCAACCATGCTTGACGTCATTTATGGACGATCCCTTCAATGTCCTTAAAAGACGTCACAGATCAGGTCACAAAGTTTATTTAGAAAGTGATGACATAACATGTTAAATATAAACATTTTCGAAAAAGTGAAGCTGATGAGAGGGTCCTAAAATGAAGATTTTTCGATGACGTTATGTAAGGATGATCCCAATCGTACTCAGGTTTGAATGCTTAACCTCTTAAGCATCATTAATATATATAAAACATTAGTTGTATTTTATGAAAAATGGAGATAGTCAGATTTGCTTTTAGTCCAAAATGGAGATAGTCAGATTTGCTTTTAGTGTTGAATGGAGATAGTCAGATTTGCTTTTAGGGCTGAATAGAGATAGTCAGTTTTGCTTTTAGGGCTGAATGGAGATAGCAAGATTTGATTCTTTGCCGACGATATTCCACTCAGCAATGCTCTAGCATTACAATATATGTACAAGTATGCCAAAATATTTCACGGGATGCACGGGTTCAAAAAAATAATTCGGTGCCTACCGCGGTAAATCGGCTACCGTGGATATCCACGGCCAGCCGCGTCTGCGAGAAACTTCCAATCGGCTACCTATCAGCCGTTGAACAGGCATGTCTATAGGTATTGTCTGGCCGAATGGCATTGGCCCTGACCGTTAATCTTTGTGCAAAAATTTGTATCACATGTAATGTTAAAAGTAACGTCAAGTTCTACTGCGCATGTACAAAAGGTCCAAATCTATTCGGCCAGACAATAAGTTATCTATGGGTAAGTATGCAGTGAAATCAAGGTCTAACATCCACATACACATATAGTATACCACCATTGCCATCTATACGGATTCTTTGACGTCGATCTAACCTGCCTCTTCCGATTGTGATCGGTTTTTTAATAATTTGAACTTACGATACGACGCAACGTATTACATAATAGCAATATTAGCGGTGGCGCCTACTGCTAATGACCTTTAATAATGAAGCAGAATCACTTTTTTAATTACTTTACGATACGTTCCCCACTCGCCAGTGGTGGTCGGAAGACAACAATCAATAAAGAAGAGCAAGAAAGATCGATTAGGTTAGAAGGTGTCTGTTCTGTTGTCCGTCACTGTTAGTAAGTACATAACTACACTACCTACTTAATGAAATGTTGCAATTCATTTTTTACATCTAACTAACAGTCAGAAGGTGAGAGGTAATGACTCGACTGCTTATTATAATTTGTATAGATTCTAAAACCTTCAATTCAACTGCATATTGGTATAAGTTCAGTTATATAAGTTTAAATACTATTCTACATCGTAGTCTTATTTCGTATTGAACATTGCAGGTGAAATTAGGAACGGGTTGAATTTTGAATTGCAATTTAAACTTGCCGTATATCTTGTAACCAGCAGCATGTATCATCATGATTCTCCTTTGGGTAGCAGTAACTGGTCATCTTCTTCGAAACTGCTCTACTACTGTTCAGCTCTGAATCTTAGCAATAAACTACAATATAATTTCTTCTAAACTGTGCAAATTAATAAATTGCTTCAGTCCTCTAGCGTCTAGTCGGTCATATAAAACGACACGTATGAACCACATCACGCTTCCCAACCTTGTTGATTCCCCTAATGCAAAATGGAATTCACTACAGAACTCATCGAACTTTTAGTTCAAGAGTCGGTGAAGTCTTTTGAAGTGGTGACTGGGTCTACTGCTGGCGACAACCATTGTAGTGAAATATTTCGGATCGTGGTCGAAACTAATTCTGAAAAAACCACAAATCTCATATACAAGAAATTCCCTGTGAATGATATAGCAGTAAAGAAGTACGCCATTCGTGCCCAACTATTCCGACGAGAAAATTACTTCTACAGCACATTTGCTCCAAATGTGGAAAATGTTTTAAGATCCCATCTGCAACAAACGGATTTGCATACCAATTGCGAAAAAATCATTTCCGTCCTGCGATTTCCAATTCCAAAATATGTCGCTGGACTTAACGACGATGAAAACGACTACGTTTGCCTACAAGATCTCAGACCACTTGGATTCCAAATGGGGGACAAAAAAGTGGGCTTGAACTATCTGGAGTGTACACTGGCCTTGAAAAAATTGGCTTCATTTCATGCCATTAGCTATTTCTATTTGAAATTCGAAACTGAAGATATTTTTCAACGTGAAAATAAGTATCAAGTTTACCTTACAAAGCAATGGGCGGTTTCAAATGAAACGATCACGGAGGCTGGAGCTGCTGAACAAGTGCAACGCGAGGAGCTGCTTAAATCAGTTTACAAAAATTCTGTCGAATTAATGAAGAGAAACTGTAACAGCGAGGACAAGAACACGCTTTTGTCCAAAATGACTGGGCAAAATGAATGTGTCATTAAATCTGTCTATGCAAACATTACAAGCACAACTTTACGTACCGACTCCAACTATTTCCCTTTGTTCATTCACGGTGACTTATGGATCAACAATATTTTATTTTTATGCAACCAAAATGGGGCTCCGATCGATGTAAAATTTATTGATTTTCAATTTAGTCGACGCGGTAACATTTATGAAGATTTAAATTTCCTCCTCTTCACCAGTACTACTGCAGAGTTTCGTAAAAATCACTTGAGAAGTTCTCTCGACATCTACTATGATGAATTTATTTCTACCTTGAAGAAAATAGATTTCCCACCCCCATCAAAATTTGCAAGACATCAATTTATTATTGATTTTTATGATAATGTTCTGCCGGCGTATTTAATTTTGAGTTATTTAATCCCAATGCATTTGGGAAAATGTAGTGATGATGGGAGCAAGGATGCAGATTTTGCGGTTGAATTAATCAAGAAAATGGAACGAAGTCCAGTGGCGTTGCTTCGGTGGGAGGAAGCTACTCGTGAGGCTGTACAAATGAAAATCATATGAACTTAACTACAATTACGCAAGTACGTAAAGTTGAAAGTGTTGTCCTAATTAATTATCTATTTATTTTCTGGCTTACATTATGTAGAGTAATAAAGAATACTTGTTTATTATGTAGCTTAGTAGTTGACGAAATTGAACTTTTAATATTTTTTTATGTATCATACATAGATATACTAATACTTATATGCTACAGTGAATTAAATAAATTAGAAAATTACACGTTAAAAATTTGGATTTTTACAAAAAATTACCAGTATTTGTATTAAACTACGTTTTCAAACACTTTTTCAACTTCCTCGTAACATAATAAATCGTGTTAATCGGTAAATTATAGTAAGTGATCTTGCCAGGAGATAATTAATTAGCTATATTATTTCATTACGACCAAAATTAAATTTTTTAAGCATCAGACATCAATACTTCTTCAGCGATCTCTTGCAATCTTCTAAAAGCTGGGGGGCTGTTTTCAATCATGTGCCGAAGGCTTTGGAGAAAATCTGGCTGAATAAGTGTTGAAGAATCTGTACCATTTTCATTTAAGCCGTTTAGTGGTGTTTTCTTGTCATCTTCTAAGGCAGCGGCAATTTTTTTTGGTCTATTCGGCTTTGGCTCAGGTTGCTCGATTTCTTGATTTAGCTGTCCCATTTGCAGTGGAATGGCGAAGCACATGTAGACCAGCCCAGATTTTGTAAATCTGTTGAAATTGTCAATGAGGAAGCCTAGTGAGAAATTGATAGGCATCGGAAAATGTATAGTCTGCAGCGCATTTTTGAATGAGTAGTAGTACTCTTGCAGAACGAGATGTAGATGCTTCTTCCTAAATTCAGTGTTGGTGCTGGTGAAAATGAAGTATATGAGATCTTCGAAAATGTTCCCACGGCGGGTAAACTGAAAGTCGACGAATTTCACAGCAACTGGTTTTCTTTCCCCTTCGTTATTTTTTTCATCATCGTATTTAAGGAGAAAATTATTACTCCAAATATCCCCATGAACAATACAAGGAAATATTTCGACGTCCGTTATGATCCGGAAGGCATCTATAAAACTACCCGCTTTCTCTGCTGGGATTTTCTCTTGCATTATCTTTGACAACGGGGTATTGACTTCATGTAAAATATCAATGGCATTCTGCACAGCGCCAGAGATGAAGCCATGCCATTGTGTCAAGCAGTCTCCACTTCTCCATTTTGTGAAATCAAATCGGGCAAACTTTCCTGTTGTAGGTTCGAAGAGTTTTTCCCCGTGGTGACGGATTAGAGCATACGTGTAGGCATGGAAACGGGCCAGTTCTTGAAGTACAAATGAGGTTTCCGAATACGAAAGTCCTTTGAAAATTATAGGCATTACAAACCCCTGCGGACGAACGTCTTCGAGGCAAATGTAGTCGTTTTCATCATCATTAAAATGGGTGTATAGTTTTGGCATTGGGATGCTGTAGAGTTTTTTCCCAGTTTTAGTGGGATCGCTTCTGGAATCCACGAATTCTTCGAGTTCTTTGGCCAGTACAGTATACGCATCGCACTCGGTTCGAAAGACTTTTCGCTCCTTGATACGAACATAAATCTGACTGTCTTTGGGTGGAAAGAATTTGTAAACAGCTGAAATTTTTTCCTCGGTACTTGTTGTGACAACGATGGACTTTAAACTTCCTGCAACATTGTCACCTTCCTTACAGCCTTCGCCAATTTCGAAACTTTTTATTGATTTCTTAAAGAGCTTCTCGATAAACTCCTTCTTTGATAGATCGAAATTCACGGTCTGAAAATTAAATAATAGAATACAATTATTTTCATGGTGAAAGGTCAATGTGTTATAAGAAATATTTATACAAGTCAATTTGGTTTTTCTAATTTAAAAAATATTTTATGTCTAGTATTATTAGGTAGGTACTACAGGCACTTACATTGATTTTTTCAATCATAATGGATCAGTCGGTCTCGGCTTGTATTCTGTAATGTAGAGTACTATGGAGGGGTGTTAAAAGTCTACTAAGGAATAAAATTATTATTTACTCCACAATTTTTTTGAGGTGGTACTTGAACTTCAGCTATCTTATCGTTCATGGAGCATGGTCGGACTCGTAAATACATGGAACTAAAATAGTGGATGTAGAAACTGATTCTGTTTTCAGTGATATAAAATAGCTATAGCTTATAGCTGGCAAGGAATATGGGTAAAACTTGTAGCATACTTCTTCCCTCGTATAGCTATAAAGTGTACCTCGTGTAATTATTATTCAAATATGATTATAATTTTGTTTAGTGCCTAATATATCTATGTCACTATCATGTCAAAATTAGAATACTATTTATAACATTGGTATTGGTATGACGTACCCTCATAGGAAAACACGAGCCTACCAGAGTTGCATTTGAATAAATTGTATTCTCTCTTTACATGTATAGGTATATTATTTTACAGACAGAAAAAATATTGAATGTTCTTTATATAGCTTTGAAATGTTTGTATGTTTGTTTGTATATACACGGTCTTTGTATACGATTAGCTAATGAACTAGAACAAAATGTTTGCACATTTGCACGAAAATAAAGCAGAATTACTGTTAATTCAACATTTAAAGCCCAAGTTACTAAGAATTCCTAAAACAATACAAGTTATAATCTCATTTGCATGCTCTTGCATGAGTAGGCTTGACATATTTAACTGTACACATAGTATAACATCGAGGGTGAAGTATCAAATTGGTTAACTTCCACGTTTTGCTAAAAGCAAATCGGATTCCTTCCACTTTTTGTTAAAAGCAAAACGAGTTCCTTCCATTTTTAGCTTAAGCCCGGTTTTATAGGGATGATGCATAAATGACGTCAAAGAAATTAGGGGTCGTCTAAAAATGATGTCAAGAATTGTTGCAAAAATTATAGGGGTCGTCTAAAAATGATGTCAAGGATTGTTGCAAAAATTAAAGGGGTCGTCCACAAATGATGTCAATGATTGTTGCAAAAATTAAAGGGGTCGTCCATAAATGACGACATCATTTGTCCTAATAATTAGAAACTGGTTAATGTAGTGGATTGCTAATTTCAGTATTTTCCTGCACTTCACACAGAGGCAATGCAGTGGAGGTGGAGGGCATATAGTGCTCTCACTCATCAAGATGCCCCAAAACGATTCATAGAAGTCATCACATGGATTTTTCAGAAAAATGTGTGCTTCAGCAGCATTGATGCTATGTGAACGTGTAGGTAAAGGTGAAGATGCAGCAAAGCAACAATGGGAAATGAAAATGAGACAAACAAAAATAAGTGAATGCCGCAAATATAGGCATTATTGGGTACAGTGTACCATTGTATATGACTAATAAGACCCGATTGATTGATGGCCAGTCCCGAGTAATTGTCATTGTTAACAGCACACAATTTTAAATTTAAAAACAAAATTTAATAATCCCTACTTAGCAAGATTCGGCCGTGGTAAATACTATTTTAGTGGTACTTACTGGCATTCTGATATATTACTGGTATAAAGTGGTAAGTTGAAAAGGTTATGCTGATATTTTTACCGCACTATTTAATAAATTACACGCTACTGGTTTTTTACTAGAATTGAATTAACAGTGTGTTACCGCTGTTTTAGCCAACATATATAATATGTATTTACCAGAATTTACTGTTTATATACCGAATAAAATACTGAATTATACCGGTATTTACCAGTATATGCCAGTATCATCGTATTTTGGTATTTTCTATAAAAACGTGACATTTACCGAAACCTTGGGCCTTAGGTTTAGAATTATCTAAAGCCTTATTATTTGATTTTTGAAATTGTATTATGTTCTTACTGTGTCTGTATGGCAAACGCTATTATAGTGTCAGTAGTAAATAAATATTTACGTTCTTAGTTACTGTCCGCTGTCAACTGAATTTATTTGTAAACAACAACCACGTTACAAATGACTGAATTTTCGTGCTTTCTGGTATATTTCTATGTTACGTGTATATAGCTATTGAATTTGACTGGGATGCTGGGACCAGTCGTGTAATAGTAGGGAAGTTACATTACACGTTATTTAGCATTGATTTAAGGTTGTAGAATTACATAATACTATAAGAAACGTGACTTCGTGAGTCACAATATACCTTGAAAACCTGAGAGTCTAAATTTAATTCTTTGCCGATTACTGCTATTTCTAGAATAAATTAAATTTAAATTGAATCTCTGGTAGTGACATTATTGGCTTGGCTGAGTGATAAGGCAATATGTGGACAAACCCATCAAAACAGGTACCCGCAATATGCTACCAAAACGGATGATAGTAATAATTAATACTTTAAGCTAAACCCGGTCGAATTTTACAAATTCTAATAAAAAAAACAATCATTAAAAATGAAACTAAATAGTCAAAAACGTATAAACAGGAAGCTAAAAAGAACTTTGTAAACGTACAATATCGCTCGTAGAATTCCCATATAGTGTATTTTAACACCTACAAAATCAGTGTGATTCCGACAAGGGGTAATGATAACGAGTTAATACAAGCTACATGCAATTTAATATATATAGTGTTTAGTTGGACAGTTCCTGCAATTATACTCATACCTACATGGAGTTAAACACCATTGCAAAGTAACAAATAGGATTAACGGAACACAATATGTTTTGATTTTAGAGGTTTAGCAGTGTATTCTGATGCATAATAAACGTGTGCCCTTTGCATTGAAAATTGTGATGAAAAGGGTATAGGTATAGCACTGTGCTGGATGAACATGTGGTGCTCATACAGATATAAGAAAAGAGAAAGCGGATCCTCCAAGGTGCAGCTTATGTCAATACAATTATTATTCAATGGAATTGACAGGCCTATTCTCAGTCATGTAATAACCCTTGGAAACAAAGGTCTTGTCATATTTCATCTTTTTTCCTAAATCTTGAGAAGTTTTAACTGCGCTTCAACAAACTCTAATCCTCCCTCTTTCCGTACAAATAATTTGAACCCTTTGTATAAACTATAAAAACAACACCTTGCACTACCACTATATTATAGTGGAATTTTATGGACATTTTAATTGAAACTTCCCTATAAAACTGCCCTATATAGCTTTGTATTTGTGTATGTGTAGGCATTATTTTTGCATTTTAATGAATTTACAATAATACTAAAACCAAACGTAATAGCACGCACATATCTGTAGTAGTAGCAGTACATGGGATTCTCTATAATAAATAGCTTAGCGAAAGGTGTGCATGACATTTATGGAATATTATTATTTACTTGTAGGTAATTCCAGTCCGATGTTGTCATCCCACTTCAAAGTTGTAAACAGTGTGAGAGTGCAAGACGACCAAAACACATTGCTATATTTACCCGTTAAGTCTGCCCTGATCCAGTATTATTTTCTACCCACTACGGAAATAAAAGCAGGAAGTGGCAAGTGGCAATGAATTAGGGATTGTCCCTTGAAGCCGTTGGCATTGGTCTAAGGAGGGACGCTTTCTCTTTACAAAGCTTCGACCTTGTCACCACTGCCCCAGACACAGAGTTCCATAAAACTATTTTCTGTCAGAATTATTCAATCAGTCGTCTACTGTTTGGGGAAGATTGCTATCGGGACTGATGGTGATGGTGAGTGAGTGAGATTGTTCAGTGGGGAATAATTACACAGTTTGATTTGTTAAGGTCTTTTTGTTTCATACTGATCATTCATAATATTATCAGTATACAGTGATTTAATTTGGAAATCTGGGATTAATAGAAATGACTAAGGTAAATACAGTTTTGTCTAATTTTATTAATTTGTACGTATTTATATACGATTTAGTCAATTAATTTAAATTACAATTATCTCGCACGAATTACCCCTGATTGAGGGCAGTTACACTTAAAAAATCAAACATCTACAAACGTTTATCACGTAATTTGCATTATTTCAACGCCGCAATTTTTTTCAAACTCACAAGGTGTGTATTGTAGCACAATAATTTACGTAGATTTTGTTAAAACATATCTATCTATAACCCCCTAATTCGTGTTAGATTTTAATTAAGAATTAATTCCGAATTCATATATATTAATTGCGTTAAAAAAATAGAATTTTTGATTTTTGCTTGGTAACTTTTACAATTTTTATCCGATTTTCATAAAATTTGAAGTTTTGTGATCGTAAGCTAAACTTAAGTTAAAAGTTGGCCACTCCTTGCTAGTTAAATTACTTACAAGGGAACTTATATCATATTTGAACTTATAGTTGAATTATTTACCAAGAGCATAACAATAATAATTCTTTACAGTTACATGTGGCAAATTTTCGATGGCGTTGCCAACTAACGCTATCTGCACTCGTAGTTGCGACATTTATGAGTGTATCCAATGGGCAACAGTATCAGTATAAGAACGTGGATGTCCCATTTCGTCCGTCAGTGCAGTACTACTACCAGCATCATCCATCAGTGTACCAACAACACGTGGGCCACGATGATTCTTCTTCGTTCGATGAGCAATTTAATCCAGATGTGTTACCGGAAGATTGGCGTCCAATGTTGATTGACGGCGCAAATTATGTACAAACTCCGGACATGGAGTACTACGGTTATGAGCCAGAACCAGAACCAGAACTAGAACCAGTGCAAGAACAAGAGCACCCTAAAATACCAGCGACACAGACCCACTATGCTCCTATGGGAGCACCGGCACCGGCACCGGCGGCTCCGTTACGAGCGCAAACCCTGTACTTCAATCAACAGCAATACAATAGTGGTGACCAACCCAAAGTATTTACATATGACACAGGTCATGGAATTCCTCCGTATCAGCCACAACATGGTCAGATGGCACCTGCCCCAATCCCTGTGCCAGCACTGCCAACTTCAGTGTCAATGCCAGCTCCATTTCCTGGTGCCGGTGGGAGTGAAATTCATCCAGCTCATGAGCAGTATCTTTATGGGTTATTTCCACCACCAACAACTTCACGGCCAAATCCAAATTTAACTCCAGCCCCAACTTCCGCACCAACTCCAGTCCCAACTTCCACACCAACTCCAGTGCCAAAGTCAATGATCCCAGGGGACGCAGGGCAGGCAGCTCACTTAGCTCAACTTCAAAATCACTTAGCAGGGATGTCTCCAGCTGGAATGCACTCATTTGGACAACACACAGGTAATTTAATAATAATTTTTATTTAAATATGATTTGTGAATTTTATGTTTGCTAAAATATTTAAGGTAAAGTGACACCAACAATTAACATACTGTACTGTATAATGCCTATTTTTTTTAAATTCCGTCAGATTTAATGAAGCTTGCAACAGGGCATGGAAAGACCCCGAGTATAGAAAATTTTCTCCCAAAAAACGCTAGTGTTCTCGTGGGTAGAAAAACAGATGATCCAAACATTATTATTCCTTTTGTTTCGATGCCGTTGGGGCTACTACTAGGAGTGGCTCTTCAATCTCGGTCTGGCAAATGGTATTATGGCTTCAAGGGAATTCCATATGCAGAACCACCTAAGCGGTTTGAAGTAATTACAACGTTTTTTAAAGCCAATTTAAAAAAAGGTTATTTACGATTTTATTTGTTTACTTAATTTTTGTTGTCTGTTTTGCACTGGTTATTAATATAGCCTTCCATTCCCGTAAAACCTTGGGGCAGTATTCGACCAGCCCAAAAAAGTGGTTCAATGTGTCCACAAAGTGTTGGTCCGTCTGAAGTTGTGGGAGAGGAAGATTGTCTCTTTCTTGATGTTTACCAACCTCACCCAGAGGTAAAGTATAATTTATATATGTATGTTCTTCGCTACTAAATAATCCCAACTTTTCAGTCTTAAAGCAAAATATACATTTCAATAATTATATGTACTGTATCATACTGTTGGCTAAATACTAAAATTAAGTTTGATTCAATTTTTTTGTATGAAATTATGAGAAAATTGTTATTAAGTAAAACAATTTTAAATTATCACGTTTAAAGCGATGCTTGGATGAAACTCCATCCGGGAAACTTCCCGTCATATTCAATATTCACGGCGGAGCTTACTTTATGGGAACCGGCTCATCGTTTGGAACCAGATATTTGATGGACGAATGCATCGTGTTTGTGTCTATAAACTACCGTATTGGAGCGTTTGGTATGGTCATATGGCTTATAAATATAATTGCAAAAAAAGTAAAGCCCAAAAAGATCATAAAATAGTACAATATTTTTGATGAATTTATTTACCAGGATTTTTGACGACAGAGGATGGACTGATCCCAGGAAACTTGGGACTTAAAGATCAAGTTTTAGCACTGCAATGGACGAGAGACTATATAAGCTTCTTCAGAGGGGATCCCAATCTCGTGACTATTATGGGAATTTCGGCTGGAGGATCGTCGGTATCGCACTTGATTGCCTCACCTATGGCTAAGGGTTATGCATAAGCATTTTTTTTTTAAATTTTGATTTACATTTTTTTCCCTCGTGTTTGACTCGTAAATAATGGCCTCGTTAATATGCAAATGTCTAATATTATTTTTCATTGTTAAAATTTTAGGACTATTTCACCATGCAATCGCTGAGTCTGGAAGGTAATTAAAGTTTGTGAGGGTGCCGTTTGTAACAAAGCTTAGTTATTAGGGATCGTCTGTAAATGATGTTATCAAAAAGTCTCCATTTCTAGAATCCGTCATCAGATTAATCATTGCGTATATGTCTATCTTTAAAATGGGATATCATCAGTATCCAAGCATACCCAATGACCCTAACTGTGACATCATTTATTTTTGATCATTTAACTATTTTGTGCTTTGGTAGCAAATGTCCTATCCTAAATAGGTTTGGTAGCGGGTAATAGGAAATACCCGGATAGCAAATAATATCCTACAACTTGTTTTTTAGCGCATTAAACCCATGGAGTATTTCACGAAATCCGGCCTTATTTTCAAGAACTCTAGCGGGAGGATTAAATTGCTCAGTGAACACAACAACAACAGCATTAAAAGAATGTTTAGTATCAAAGGATTTTAAAGAAATCATCATTAAGCAGTCACAGGCTACAAATCGAAGCTTAGTACGTTGTTCAAAATTCAGTATTAATAATTTTATTGTAATATTTATTTTAGTCACATTATTTACTGACGGCTTGGAAAATTTTTACATTAAAAATGAATTTTAAATCCATTACACTTTAGCTAATCCCATTCGCTCCAGTAATTGAATTAGAAACGGCAGTGAATCCATTCCAAACAAAGAATCCGGCCGTTCGTCTCATGACTGGAGATTTTAACCGGGTTCCTCTCATAACTGGATTCACTCAAGATGAAGGAATCGGGCTCTTTACTGGAGGTAATGCAATTTTAATTAATTAATTATGTAAACATGTAAACTATCTGGGATAGACACTAGTAATAATTCTAACTATAAATATTCCTTAATTTTATGTAGGGATTTTGTCGGACCCCGACCTTACAACTATTGCGAGAGAAGGATTTCCAATTGCTGCCCCAACATTCCTTAACTATAATCAGCTGAAACTTCGAAATGAAGAGATGGGGCTTTTAACGATTAAAATCAAGCAGTTCTATTTTGGTGACCATAAGATTGGACAGGAAACGAGAGAGAACTTAACAAATCTTTTCTCAGATCGTTTTGTTGTTCAAGGAATTTTTGAAGATGTGGAATTTCATTCAAAATTTGCTCCTGTGTTCCCATACGTATTAACTTATAAGGGGGGAAATACGCTAGCATCTAAATTTGGATATCAAATTCCAGGTTAGTTGGTTTATATTCAAGATTGAAATCATCTGCTGTATGTACGCGTCTGCGCGAAATTATTTTACAATCTTATAAATTAGGCAATTATTTTTAAAACCATATTTCTTTTTTTTGTACAGCCACTACACATACTGATGATACTCAATATCTCTTTAACGACAATGACAATAATAATTCCACGGATTTTAGACCTGGAACCGAGCAGTATGAATTTTCAAAAAATATGATTTCACTTTGGACCTCTTTTGCAAAAACTGGGTGAGTCATGATTCATATAAATGTCCAGTGTTAACTGTTCCATAGCTTAGCTATCACTATGTTTAATGATTTATGTCGAGTGATTTTTACTATAACATGTTGTGTGGATGTTCCTTTGTATTTGGCAGAGTACCGCTTTCTCCCAGGCTACAGAACTGGATGCCTTCCAGGGGTCGATCTAATAGTCAATGGCAGCAATTGGATCTTACTTCTAAAGTGTTCTTTAACTACTTGGATGACCGAAGGAGGTTTTGGGAAAACCTTGGGTTGTATCAACGTGAATTTAGTTAATTATTGTAAAAGTGAATATTCATACTTGTAAATAATATATTATTCTTTTCTATGTTCACACAAATTTTGAACACAATTTTCAATTTATGTATGATGTAGTTTATATACATGCAGGTACGTGTACTTATTGTTAGTAAAATTCTTCAGCGTATCATATCAGCGAGATATTCGAAAGTTCCTTTGTGTACAAATAAAATATTTTTATACCCCGTTGGATAATTACAGTCATAAGTACAAAGTAGCATTTTCATTTAATGCTTGTTTTGTCAGAATTGCAATGTGCCTAAATAATTATTGCATACGAGTTGATTTTATGAAAAGTGCAGTTTTCCATAATTAAAATAAACCACACTTTAAAACTTACGACTTTTACAAAAAATTTAACACTATTAAATGGGAGTACGTGGGTCTGCAATAGTACATGGGTCTGAGAGGTCCAAATTTGAATTGTACGTGGGGAGTACTGCTACAAGATGTACGGTATTTACACATTAGTTTTCTCATCATAATGATTCAGTCGCTCTATAATTTGTATTTGTAATATTGAATATATTGTAGAGAGAATATTATAATACCACGAAGGAATTTTTATTTAGTCACAATTTTTTGAAGGAGTAGGTACTTGAACTCTAGCTATCTTCTATCTTATCGTTCATGAAACCTGATCGGACTCGTAAATACATGGAACTAAAATATTGGATGTAAAAATTGATTCTTTGCTCAGTGATATAAAATGTATATAGCTACCTATATACATATATGTATCTGACAACATCGGATAGGCAGGGTTCTTCACTCTTACAATAGTTATAGCTAATAGTATACGCCGCGTAATTTTTAAAATGTGATTGTAATTTTTGAGAATGTTTAAGTGACTTTCGTACCCAAATTAGAATTATATATTTATAACATTACTATATTAGTATGTTCTGTTACGCATATATTTTATGTTCTTTCTTTAGGCTGTAATATATAGAGTTGGCGTGTGAAAACTATTTGTGAGAACTAGAGGCTACCTAACGAACTAATGTGAAATATTTACACTAAAACAAGGCAGAATTACTGTTAATTCAACACTTAAAGCCCAGTTTACTGAGAGTTCCAAGCATTTACAAAATACAAGTTAACATCATTGGCACGCTCTTGCATGAGTGGACTTGATATACACCTTATTTCCAATAAAAGTACACCCCCGTATACTATTCAAATTCGGACCACCCAGACCCGTATACTAATAAAGGCCCGTGTATTATTACAGACCCTTGGTCTGCTAATTTAAGAAATACGGTAATTCTCTATTTAGTGTAAAGACAGTGCAACCGCAAAATTTCTGGCATTACATATAAGTTTTATTAATAATTTGAGAATACATAATTCATAGGAGGTTTGCTTTGATGCTAGTAGAAATTCGTGTGCTAGATTATAAATAAGCAAGCCATTTATTTTATTAATTTACTTTACATTATGATGTATTTATGTAAACTTATTTATTATTATATATTCCACTATTTTCCTTCACTGCTATACACATGCATAATATAGAGATAGAGCTAATTAACGTGTGTATAAACCTTTCTAAATCTGAAACGATAGTTTCATTTCATCTTATAAACTCTCGATTTTTTTAACTATTTGTACCACAATCAGGGACGCATACTCTTTTATTCATTTTATACAGCTTATTATTGAAAATTGAAATTTAATTTTCATACGGCGAGCGGTTGCGAATCTATTGAGGTTTAGCTGACGTTGAAAATAATAACACAACCTGCCTATATGCTTATCAGTAATTTAAAAAAATTTGTGTTAGCTGAAGTCTATCGTAACTTTTGATTAATTTACAAAGTAGAATTTCTGAGAATATATTAGAGTTTTTGCGCACTAAATATTCATCCAATGCAACAACATATCTGATATCGCATATCAATTCAGAATTTAAAAGAGAATTAAATTCTTACGCTATTTTGAATTTTGAGCATTAGCTTTCACTAGCATTACATATTTGAAACTTGTGGTAAAATTAGGACTCCCAAAACCTTACATGGTTAATTATATAGAAATGCACTATTACAGGAAATATCTATAGGGTATACATCTACTATGACTATAACTATATTCAACAACAAAAATTCTTTACTCCCCTTTATAGCATAATAATTAATTAGTATAATTACATGTAGCTATGTATTTTTGTCTGTCGGTATCGCATGTCGGCTCAATATAAGGTAAAGCATGTTATTATGTAACACGAGATTCTTTCAATAGTTCCGTTATACATAAACTGCACAGTATTAGATACATTGTAAAGCTAACGTTTTTTTATCACTGGGTTGGTTAAGTTACACTATATAGGTGAATACTTACGTAGGTAAGTATAGGTACAACTATTACTTTATTCAGCGGTCATTGAACAAGTGCTTTTGTACGCTCTATAGGGATAACTATTACTTACCTGCACCTGTGCTTCCGTTTGCAAAATCTGTGAATGCATAATAGCATATTTACATACCACAATCGCATAAGACTTTTTACTAAGGTTATTCAGGTACATGAAGTCAGTGTCGTTGCTGATCAAGAAGAATACTTAAGTAGAACTGTACATTGGAAAACCAGACAGACGTGGTTCGGAAAAATAATAAGCGTACAATTAAATATATACTACCTACACAAAATACAAAGTCTAATCAGCGACAGTGCTAAACGACGCCTGTTTCACTCCACATCGCAACGTACAACGCGAGTAGACTTGTAAACAAAACAATGTTAATATAAATTAAAACGACAAAGTGAATTAAAAAAGTGCTTTTATACTTAAATTCTGCTATGGAGTTTACAACCCAGGAAATTGAAAATTTAGTGCACGAGCCCATCAGTTCCTTCATAGTGGGACAGGGCTGCAACCCTGACGACAAAAATTGTAGTGAATTACTCCGAATTACAGTGGAAACGGCATCGGGGAAAACCATCCATCTTGTCTACAAAAAATTCTCAGATGAGGAGTCAATCAAGGAATTTGTTGTGAGGGATCAGTTATTCCTGCGAGAAAATATTTTCTACAAGGAATTTGCTCCAAATGTAGCTTCCCTTGTAAAATCCCATCTTGAAAAAATATACAAGCAGGAAGATAGTTCCAAGTTGGAAGAAATATCTGCGCAGCTCCAATTATTGCCGATTCCAAAATATTTCGCTGGATTTAACGACGACGAAAATGACTTCATTTGTGTCGAGGATCTACGACCACAAAAATTTAGAATGGCAGACAAAACAATTGGCCTTAATTTAAGCGAAACTGAACTCGTCCTTCAACATTTGGCTCAGTTCCACGCTATCAGTTACTTTTATTTAAAGTTCCTAAGAACCAACGAGGAGACCGGGAATGTTTTCTTCGAAGAAATGGACATCTACAAAGTTTACCAAAAAAGATACTGGGCAGCCCCGATGGAAATTGATTGTGATGCTGGGGCAGGGCTCAAAACCGAGTTGGAGGGATTTCTGTACAATGTGTATAAGAACGGGGTCAAGTTAATGGACACTCACTGTACAGCCAGTGATAAGGAAGCACTAGTTTCGAAAATGACTGGGGAAAATGACAGTGTCATTAACTCTGCATATACAACTATTACAAGCACAACTCTGAATACGGATTCAAAATATTTTCCAGTACTGATCCACGGTGACGTCTGGGTGAACAATTTGCTATTTTTATACAATGAGGATAACCAGCAGCCGGTGGACCTCAAGTTTATAGATTTTCAATATGCACGCCGGGGAAATATTTATGAAGAATTGAATTACTTCTTCTCAACTAGCACTACGACACAGTTCCGAAAAGCTCATTTGGAGAAGTGTCTCAACACTTACTACGCCAAGTTCATTTCTACTTTGGAACTTTTGACTTTTCCCCCACCATTAAATTTTACAAAAGAACAGTTTTTCCATGACTTTCGTGAAAATGTGCTACCTTCTTATTTAATCTTGAGCATGCTAATCCCATTACAGTTAGGGAAGGGGAGTGAGGATGGGAGCTTAGATGCTGATATGGGTATTGAATTTACTGAGAAATTAACTAATAGAATGGAAAGAAGTCCACTGGCTTGCCGGAGATGGGAGGAGGCTACGCGAGAAGTTATAGACTTGGGAATTTTATAAAATCTATTTTTTGTACTTTTTTTTATTTGTCTTGTATTTGGCAGTGGCTAACATTACGAATAGGTAAAAATAAAAATAATGTATTTAATTCAGACGTGTTTTATTTGAAAATATCACTTGGTAATCATGAGTACCATAGTATATTTAATCAGGGGTCATCCATACATGATCTCATCCAAATAAACAAACATTCAAATATATGTCATCCGCTTTTAGACCATTGCATAAATGGCTATCTTTAATGTGGGATGTCATCAGTATGGTAAATAGTACACCATTTGGCCCTTCACGTGACGTAATGTATGGACGATCCCTGAAAATAGAATTTTATTACAGTATAATTAAAGATGGAACGAAATCGTTCACCACAACATGCACTTTTTCTCTAACGGAGGGTTCATAAAAGTTCCAGTAGAGCAATTGAATATATTTCCAAAATCGTGGGAATTTTGAATTGGGCCGATTACACGAAATTGTGGCGGACTGTGGTAGCCTTGAAGATAATTTGAAACCTCTTCACTTGTCATATTTGTGCACCAGCTCTGTAAATGTAAATAACAATTTTTAAACATTATTTGGACAACATTGTTATTTGTCGCTCCAGGGACGGACGAAGGAATTACTTTTAGGCAGCAAATTGTTTCCATACAAAAACCACCATTTTGATTTTATTAATGATTTTCTTTGGTAAAAAAATTGTTATTGTAATTTGCATGTTTTAGAAAAGTTCAAAATGTTCTTTTTACTTGATTCTGAAAAGTGCAAAATTTTCTATTAATATGTTTAAAGAAAAGTTTTAAATGTTTTATTTGCATGTTTTTTAAATGTACAAAAAAAAATTTATTTGCCTTGTTTTGAAAAGTGTAAAATATTTTATTTGCATGCTTTTGAAAATTCAAAATATTCTATTTGCATGTTTTTTGACAATTCAGGCAGCGGGGGCTGCCTGCGCTGGCCGCATTATCCAGCCCAGTGTCGCTCGATGTAAAGGTATTGATTTTACTTGTTTAATATTATGCTGTTACACACCACAATAGTAAAAAAAAATGCAAATTTATAGTTTAGTGGCACTTACAATTCCGTATCCAATAAAGAACAATTGCTGTGGAGTGAAATTTTCAAGACCGGGCAACCTAAGCTCTTCACTCCCGTTATTCTTCAATTTGATCCAGTTATTGTAGGCATAGAGTGCCTCCCGCAAGCCCCCGTTGTCCGCAATATTCTCGGACGAAGTTAAATTTCCTTGAACAGAACCTTCCGTCGTATTGAATGCACTGTATTGTTCCACAAAACATTCTGCCTTCTCATCGAATTTATCATGTGTGGATGGACTCCACCAATCATGTAAATTCCCCTCAACGTCGTACTGACTCCCTGTAATGTCCAGGGCATGAGTGAGTTCATGACCTATGATTGCTCCAATTCCTCCAAAATTTAAGAACCTGTTCAAAACCAGCAGCGGGCGATACTATAGTTTAGCTTTAAGGTTTGTTGATAAGCACAGTTTCAAAAAAGTTGTTAAATTTGTTTAATGTTTTATTCATTGAAAATTTTATTTTCATGTCTTATCACTTCGGCCCATTGCGTAGATAATATGGCGGCGCTATATTTCCAGCAGGGAATTCTGCAATTTACACAAAAACATATAGCTATACCAATGCGTTTTCACACAGTACAAAGTAGTTAATAATTTATTATTGAATATTGGAATTTGTATATACATACATGTGGCATTTTAAAAATTACAGAGACTTACGAACTGCATTCGTTTCGTGGATGTATTGAGCATTCACAACCCCAGGATAAGTTTGCCAACTCAAAATTGTTACGACAAAAATAATTTATTGTAATTATTTATTTATATTTATATTTTTTTATATTTGTTATATTTTTTATTATTAGTTAACTTACGCCGCTTTATCTGTTGGCTCTCGCAGTGTTTTCAAATTCTTTACAGCTAACCACTTAGACAGCGCAATGGCGCTTTCCAAATAATTGCTGCTCAATTTAAGCTGGAAAAACAGAATAGATATCGTCGATGAAGAACCAAAATGACCCACATCCATTTTAGCTAAAAACAATATCCACTATCTATAAAAATATAGTAAAATATGTCTTGAAAGCATTTAAATAGAACATTTTCCACTATTCAAAAATATCTAAATAGAACATTTTGAACATTCCAAAAACACACAAATAGAATTAGAATATTTTAAACTTTTCAAAAACACAAATAAAACATTTTGCTTTTTTCAAAAACATGCAAATAGAACATTTTGCACTTTTCAAACACACGCAAATAAAACCTTTTGCACTTTTCAAACATATCTAAATAGAACATTTTGGACATTCCAAAAACATACAAATAGAATTAGAATATTTTAAACTTTTCAAAAACACAAATAAAACATTTTGCACTTTTCAAAAACATGCAAATAAAACCTTTTGCACTTTTCAAAAACTTTCAAATAGAACATTTTACACTTTTTAAAAACTCTTAATTAACATTTTATGTATGTCACGCATTTTGTTTATATGAGATATAGCTCATATTTTGATTCTAAATTAAGTTGGATATGGGTCATTTTGGTTCTTCACAGACGATATATTTAATAATCAGCATACTTTTATTACTTTTTCAGACTTTTTCTTATAGTGCAGTGTGCAGTCTCTCTATATACTTATTTAATTATTTTAATTTTATGAACACTACTACGACAAAGACAAAACGTACCCCTTCGTACTCAATCTCAACCCTAGTTTGATTAAACAACCAGTCAGGAAAAGCCATTAACTTGGTCACGGCATTAATTTTGACTTTGGCCTTCATCCTGGTACGGTCGTCCATCCAGTCCGCTTCATCCAAAAGCTGCCCAAATGCCCCCTTCAAAATGTCAGTCATGTCATCCACATCCCGTTTAGCCTCCTTATCAAAGGCTCTCTCAATATATTTGACACCAATGGCCATTCCAAATCCTAGATGCGGAGTGAGCGCCGCACAGCCCGTTTCCCATGTGTGCCCCTCCAGAAGACCCAGAGCTACTTTTCTAAACTGAAAAATATTTGTGTGCATCTCCTCCGTTGTATAGCCCACCAGTCCATATGCAAATCTCCACATGACGTAGTTGGCAACTGCGCGAACGGGGGTTGTTTCCAAAATTTCGATGAGATTTGAAATGTAGTCTGGCTCATTGACGAGGAGAACCTCTTGAGGATGGATGACGACTCCGAAATTGGAATTTGCAAACATTGTGTCAAGCAAAACTTTCCAGTCTAGTTTTGCATGGTTAGTACTACCTCCATGTTTAGGTGTAGGGGTTGACTTTGTCGTATTTGAATTTTTAACTGCATCTTCTAACTCATTAATCTGTATCCGATTGTACATGCGATCGAAGTCGCTTCGAAGTTCCTCATCGGTGGAAGCATTCACGAGTCTAGCCTCAAATTCAATGATTTCATCAAATTGTGTGGACAGTTGGGAGTCGGAAACGTTACCTTCTGCACCTGTCAATTTAATAAATGATTTTGCAATTTTAAGAAACAGTGTTTTGTAAGCACTGATCATATCTGGAAAATCTTCTTGGTTGAGAAGCACAGCAGGGGCGATAGAGAAATGGGGCTGGTCCAGCTGTAGGATTAAAGATGCAAAAAGTCATATTATAGTTTTGTTTTTTAATAATTTTTTAAGTTTCTTATTTGAAAATTAAGAAATTTATAATTATTTTTTTATATAGACAAAATGAAAGAAATGAGGAAGTGATGTCATCAGTGAAAAACCAAAATGTCCAATATAGATTTTGATTTTTAACTAAAAACAAAAAAAAGAATTTTATTTTTTGCACTTTTAAAAAACGTGTAAATAGAAAATTTTATACTTATAAAAATCGAGTAAATAGAACATGTTGCACTTTTTAAAAACACGTATACGAAACATTTCACACTTTCAAAAAAAACTATTTCAAAAACATTGAAATAGAACATTCTGCACTTTGCACAAAACTCGTAGTTCGCATTGTACACAATATAATTTAGTGTTCTTTGGACGATGCTCAATTTTATTTTTAGCTTAAATTGGAGATGGGTCATTTTAATTCTTCAATCACGATATTGATTGCTATTCATTTTCGTACCACTATCATGCGCTTCGTCGTATTTCGAAGATCTTCAGCCACAACAATTTTGAGTAGTAAATACGTCCTTTCCTTTTCTTGCATGAAAAAATTTATGTAAATACTATTTGCATCTGCAATAATCTTAGTCAGATTAAAATTTGACGCTTTCCAGTCTCCAGTAATCGCGGGCCAGCCACCGTAAGAGTTTAAAATATCCAGTACAGGCTGTAATCCTCGTTTATTTAGGGAAGCTAAATACAATAAATTCAAAAATGGGAAATTCTTTAAAAAAATTCTTAATTATCACAAAGTAATAAAGTAATTGGTAGGATTTTATTTTCACAAAATTTTAAGTCAAACCTCTATCGACGCATTGTGAAAAGTATTGTTTTGCTTCAGCCACCGGCTTAAAATCTGATGGTTGAACCGGCGAAGTCAGAATCTCTGAGTAAACGAAAACGAAGAAAACGATGACGAAATAAGCACATTATTTTTTAAAATCCTGATTAAGTAGCGTAATTTGCTCTCTTCTATTAATTAGAATCAGAATAATATATAATACTTTTGAATGTTTTAACATACCTTGTGTAATTCTATCAACTTCTTTATTTAGAATATCATCTGCACTCCACACAGAAGCAGTGGAAGGAATAGGATTCTCAGCTATCCAGCGGCCGCAAGAAAATTTATAGAAGTCATCGCAGGGGTTTACAGAAAAGTTTATGTATTTCAGGAGCATTGATGCTGGGAAATTTATAAAAATAAAATAAGTCATCACACAATTTTAAAGTTTACGATAAAATTTAGCAATCCCTTCTTAGATTATAAATTTATTACTATCGACATCGTATTGATTTATTAACAACGACAACAACCACTTTAAAAACTACTGAAATCACCTGCTTTCTGGCATATTTCTGTCATACATATTGTTGGTTTTATTGACTTTGGTTGAGACGTTACGGATGCCGTCGCAGTAACAAGTAGGAAAGTTGTAGTACAAGTTAAAATTAAGCGTTGATTTATGATTATAGATTCCATTGCATAATATTATTATTGCATATTATACGAATTTGTGAGTAACCCTGACTAAACTTAATCTTAACAATCTGAATTTAATACAATCTGAACTGAAAATCTGAAACTAATTGATTACTGCTATTTCTGTAATAATTTAAAAAATTAAATTGGAACTGACACTGGCATCATTGGTGGCATTAAATAAGTGGCAAGGCAGGATTATGGGCAAACCAGTCACGGGTAAGGGTACCAGTAAATAACGTGTACTCCAGTGCTAACAAAACTGATTTATGTATGTCATGTCATGAGTGAGTATGAGACTATAAGACAGGGCCAGGGACACAATCCATCTGTATTCTGTATCATATTGAATTGTTTTCATTTAATAGTTTTATTTCATCCAGTATATCATTACAAAAATAATAGCCGGGCGAGGCATAAAAACGTTTTTTAAAATTCAAATAAATATAGTGAAAAATATATAAACAGGAAACTTAACTTGACTATAATAAATTATTATAATATCGCTGGAATAATTCCCATGGTATATTGTGACGCCTTTAAAATCAGTAGGATCAGTAGGAAGGATGACATGATAATATTGATAAGCTAAATTAACGAAATTCACATCATATAATCATATTATGCAATTTAATAATTTTATTATTATTATTTATCGTGTAAAGTTGCGCAGATCCCGCAATAATACACCTACCTAAATTGAAATTTGGGTTAGACACAAATATATGCAAAGTAACAAACAGAATGAATGGAGCATAATAATAATGATAGCTAATATATTTTGAATTTTTCACTAAATAATAATGGTAAATACTATACGTGTGTCAAACTTGTTTTGCTGTTGACAGGTATATTGGCATTGCATTGATTTCTTCTAAGTAAGTACCTGCAATAATCAACTATTATGTTTACTTGAATGCGGAAACATTCAGCCTGCTTATAAGTTTAAAGCTGGATAAAATGTGTAACTCCTAAGAAAAAGAGAAAGCGGGTTCTTCATGCAGCTTAACTAAATACAATGAAATTGAAAGGTCAATTCTCTGTCATGTAATATTCCCCTTGTAAACAATAGCCTCGTCATCTGTCATCTTTTTTTCCTAAATCCATCCCTTGCTTGAAATAACTCCAGTCCTCTTCACATTACAAACAATTTACAATACAACCCTTCACATAAATTATAAAAATAGCACCTTTTGCTAGCAAAATAGTACTTCACCTATATGGTGGAATATTCATATAAACTTCAGCCCAGTAACTTTGCAATGGAAAGAGTGTTGCGTATCGGACATACCATACCGTCTATTCCATTTATGAAAAATGAAACATTTTTATTGAAAACTGTAAGGGCACATATTATATGGTATACGTTTACGCAGACATTATTTTTTACATTTTATTGAATTCTTATTAATGCTAAGCACATATTATGTACTTTAATAACAGCACGCACATGCATAGCAGTAGTACATAGTATATTATTGAATGGTTTAGCTATATAAGCGTGCATGCGACATTTGTAAAATTATTATTTATTTGTATAGGTATTGCATAGTCAAATGTGGTCATCACGCTTTAAATGAAGTTGTAAACAATGTGACAATAATGCATACGCAGTTTCCTATACTTACAGTTCCCGTATTGTATTCCATGGAAATAAATTAAAGCAGGAAATAATGGCAATGAGTGGATTGCCCCTTGAGCCTTGGAGACATTGGCATTGGTCTCTTTGCAGGGACGCTTTCTCCTTACAAACCTTTGTCCTTCACACCAGTGCAGTGGCTCACAGGGATGGTCCATAAATGATGTCATCGGTAGGGTCGGTAGGTCTAGTTTGGTATTGATGACGTGTCATGTTAAAAATAGCCATTGATGCAATGGTTAAGCTGATGGCAGAGTCCCAAAAATGAGGATGTTTTGAGGACATAATTTATGGACGACCCAAACCCCAGCCAGATTTCTTTAAATCTTTAAAAAAATCTCTAAATATGAAAATTGCAGTCTTCATTAGAGACCTCCACATAGATTAAAATAACTAATTACAAAATTCATTTTCTACTTTGCCCTTTGCCAGCTTTGCCGAACACTGAAAACCAAGAGGGCAAAAAGGCAACAAAACAGAGCTGTTGTAAATATACGGCGCCTATTTTTAAACTTGGATACATTTTTTCAAGCCAAAATGCAGTTACTGCAAGGACTACACCGAGCAAATACAAGTAAAATGTAGCTGTAATTAAAGAATCAGTCAATCTAACTGTTTTCAACTTTGCAAACTCTGCACCGCCGTCTCCGCCATCTGCTTCCCGTAATGCTTCCGGCTCCCCCTCAAATAATTGTGTAGTTGTCCCAATTGTTGACAAATCCAATATTCGTCTCCTCACTCCATACCAAAACTGTACAATTCCAGTGCTCATCAGAGTTTTAAACTCAGTCACTGCAACATCCACATTCGTCATGGGGAATTCCCAACCTTGTGGAAATTTAAAGAACTCCTCTTTGGCGATATAAAAATTCCTCTGAAATAGTTTGGCAAGTACTTGGGGTTGTGAGTGATAATCCTCGATGTTCCCAATCAACACAGCGGACCTGTCCGTTGCAAACACATTCCTAAAATCTTCTGCGCTACTGATATTTTTTGCAGTTGAATTTTCTACAATGTATTGATGACTGAACGTGTCCATGTTTTTCCCGGTACCGGTGGGGGATCCTTTTCCTTTTTGCATGCTCTTACTACGGATCCCTCCGAGCATGTACTGAAAATGGGATTTTTGAGACTGCAAAATGACAAAATTATATTTTTGAGTCAATAAATCAGTAAAAGACATCCTCGCCAGTCGAGCTGTCGGGTTGACACGAAAACTTTGCAATTCTCCCAGGAAAAAGGTGGCAATCAGAAATGCAGTCATGAGCCATAATGAAAACAGGCATTTCTTCATAAGTGACAGTGCTAATTTAAATTTTAACTCTACAGAGCGGCCAATCATGGGGGACAAGGTAAGATCCAAAGCCTTTAACAAGCTCGACTTGAAATAGAATTTAAAAACGGTCACTTCCAAGCATACTGTGGTGACCAAAAGGAGCCAGACAGATGTTTGAAAAGGTCTGATAAAATCCTGAAAATACATGACAAACCCTAATTTAGGACTTTCACTATAAACTAACTGGGCTGAAGTTGTGGAAATGCTCACTGAAGGGACATATTTATTCTTTCTCAAAATAAAAGTTTTAATTGAAATGCAGTCCAGCGTTTTTAGGACCACATTTCGGTAGTCCCTGAAGGATACACCCACTAATGTGAAATTAAGGTGTTGTGACATTATGAGTGGGACTTGGAGCAGTGGCAAAGTGTTGTGTGGAGTCCTTAGGGAATTTCTGGGATCAAATCGTCGAATCCATTCGCTATAAGTTGTGCATGGCGGTGGAAGTTTTGGTGGATTTGTTCCAGAATATATACCAATTTTGGCTTGATTGAAATTTTTTCTGATATTCACAAAGTATTTAAGAATGCTTCTGTACGAGGTCCAGTGGGGGTTCAGGTCAGCATTGAACGAAACAGGTGTATCACATAATTTTGATTTTTGATGACAATTTAGGTGAATTTGAAAGATTCTTAGAGGGTGGACTAGATTTGCCCTGGTAAATACTAGCATCAGATAGTTGAGGGGAAGGGTCCACGGATTAAACGAATAATCAATGGCTGATTTTAATTTTATTGATTTCGATTCCAGGGTTTCTTGTACGAGGAAAAAGATGTCCCGTTGAAGATTGATGTGGGCGCTAAGTTGGTTTAGGTTCAAAGTGAGAGGGGAAATATTATTAGTATTTTTTTGATGGGGCTGCTGCTGGGACGACGGGTAATAAGAATTGGGCAGGAGAGCAATATGAGCATAGCAAATTTCCTTATGTTTAAAATACACACTCTCCATTCGGATTTTTCTCACATTCTTGAAGATCTGGGTGACTGACTCAAATCTTGTTGATGACAGGAGGCTGAGCAAGCGCTCTTGCATTTTCTGAATGAAATTAAATTGGTACGCGTTGATTTCTTTGTCGGCTGTAGTCATTACAAAAAACTCACAGCCTTTGAGCGGTTCAAGTATGCTCGCGAATTCTGGCTGGGAATCTTTGGTTGCTGGAGATAGGAATTGTGATAGGCAGCTACGGCCGATGCAAAATACTAGGATTAGGATGAAGAACTTCATTTTTGATGAGTTTTTTATAATTTATAATCTTAAATCTTAAAGTAGTTGGGTTACCGATGTAAAGGCTCGATGCTCGATCTCGATCGTCCTCATCGTTTTCCTAAATGTGATAAACCGTATTACTTGACAGAAATAGTATTATTGAAACGATCACTTAACTATAAAGGAAATTCGATGTTTTTTTCTAAACTCACCAACTCGTCCAGCTTAAGTAAATGGTCTTATTAAATCCGTATAATATTATGCATGCATTCAGTGTAATAATAGATATAGTTTAGTGTTTAATTTGAGCTTCAAAGCTTGTGTTGAACCAACAGGAATAAGTTAAAAATAATAAGGTTTTTAGCAGATTAAAGTCTCCGTTTAATTTACTCATTGTGAGTTTAATTGGTTGAATTGTACATTGTACTTTGTCCCTCATGCGACTCATGAATATTATGTCTAAGATGTCTTGTTCGGCATTATATATTAGCATTATCAATTATAGGTTACAAAACCCAGACCAGACCAGAGACCGAATCCATAAATAGTAGTTATTGATATTATTGTTATATGGTAATCGTCTCAGGTTATGTGTAATTACTCCGATTAGAACCTTTTAGAAATTGTATTATTGGCATATTCACCGTTAACCTTAGGAATGAAAAAAAAGATTTTTGCAGAACACGAAATATGTAAGTGGTTTTGTTGGTCCCTATTATTCGCATATATAGCCATTATGTACCCCCATACAAATTAAATACACAATGCCATTATTCAAACTAATTATATCTACATAATAGTACAAAACAATACTATGAACCTTTTGGTGTTTCCGCCCTCTGCTCTGCTCCGGTTCTGGTGCGGAAGTAATTTTCTTAAACTTAAATTTAAACATAATAAACTTTGAAGCGAAAGCTTTACCCTAAAAAACACAACAACAAGAAACTATCCCAAATCCTAGGTTCCATTTTTTTTGAGTAATTATATTAAACTTTGCATAGAATTCTTTGTATTGTGGCAAAATGTTGTGCTACAAACCTAGCACAACTATATGTTAGTTATTTTATTATAGTGTGACAGTTGTTAGATGCGGAATGCGGAAATTAGTACACACACTTTAATTTAACTGTAGTGTACAAATGCAACATGTCAATATTTGGATACATTTTTGTTCATATTTAAATTGTTTCTCGATTCTTTTTTCGTTTGGGATTCGTAGACTTTGAAATTTAGTTAATGAAGCAGCATACAAATATGAGGTTATGGGGTGTGAAAGTAAATTATTGGAAATGCAAAATAATCCATCACAGTATATGAAGTGGTAACTGCAAAGTAAAGAACGCATGAAAAGAGTACTTTGTTTGTTTTACTTATTACTATTCGAATTTTACCAAATAAAAAAGGTTGTATTACTATGATTAACCATTGTACATGGCACCAAGAAATTTTAGTTATCATTTTACAACCCTATGGTCATTGCTAGTGGGCAAAAACGAAGGAAAAAATGTCAAAAGGTATTCCCATGCCGGGAATCGAACCCGGGCCTCCCGGGTGAGAGCCGGGTATCCTAACCACTAGACAACATGGGATATTGAATGAGTTTTTTACAAAATGAAATCTTGTTCCTCTGGTCCACATAGTTCATGCTATTCACATCAGTTTTCATGATGATAGAGATCCAGTGCAGCTATAAAGGTTATATAAAAAATGCATGAGGTTGATATTAAATGAATAAAATATCAACCACTCAGCAAATTAAATCAAGAAAAAAGTGGAAATTATAAATATTTTTAGGCATGCATGATAATAATGCTGCATAGTAATGAATATATTTGTGTTTGTATCTGTGATCATTTGGATGGCTACAGTTCAATGTCCAAAGGAGCCATAAGCCCACGGCTTAAGAAATATGCATTGAAAGTATCTGTATGGCCTTAATAATCATGTTAAAATCGTATTTGGCATGTTATATATTTTTTAACGTTTATAAAACACTAATCCAGATCAGCCTATAGTGATATTTCCAACTGGCAAAATAACTATTGGGGAATAATTTTTTTTTCATACTAAATGAAATAATCCGTATTGAGTTAAAAGGGTTTAAAGTTTTACTATATTTAAAATTTAAACACATTACTACATGACTCTACGCTAAGTACAGTACCTTCAAATTTATACTTGCCCTCAGTGCAAAATATATATATATACATAATAATATACACTATCAGATTAAGTAAATCCTGAGCAATAAAAAAAGTATAACATTCATTTTAAAAATTAAAAATATTCATTTAATCAAATTAAAACTATTTAATAGCAATAAAATTAAATAATCAATATGTATAGCCATATACACATTCAATCAAGTATAGTTAAAAAAAATTTGAATGCCTATAAATAATACTAATAAATAACTAGGTAAATATTTGCAATACTGTAAATATCTAAGTAAATAGGTTTTTACTGAATACTATAGAAAACCATTATGATTAAAATAGGAGAAAATAGAAGGATAAAATTCGGGGCTGTAAAAGTATTGGCCGCTCCTTTTTTGCTTGTTGTTTCTACGGAAGTTTCCGGGGGGATATTCGTAGTAACTGTAACGTTATGACTTCCTTGACAATTCTGTGCCACATCACATTCCCAGAATTTCCATCGATCCTCCAAATAATGTTTTAGGACACTCGCCTTTGAGTTCAGCTCAAACCAAGTCCCGTAATCACCGCTAGAATAGGATTTCCAACTATTCTCAGCATTGACATATTCCACGTTTCCAATGGGTGTCCTATAAAAGTTTAATGAAGACACGTGATATTAGTCCTGTATCATGTATGCATACAGATGAGATAAAAATTCGTAACTAATTATTTTTTCCTTAAATCATTACCCAGTTTTAGCAAATGACACCCACAAGGCAATCAGATTCTTTGAAAACTCCATTCGGTCCGATCCGAATGTTATCCCATTAAATAAGGGAAGCATAGGAGAATCAAAGAATAATTTGGCATCATCCCCATGTGTGATTGCTGGGACGTAATAACCATGCATGATGGCATTACTTTGTATTTCCTCGTAGCTCATCATATATTTGTACACGGGAGCGAATTGAGCATGGTATTCCGCAGTTTTCATGACACCCATGTTAATGTAACGGTCCGAGCAGAGATTTATTAGTGCCTCCCGCGTTTCCAAGCCAATACCTGGAGGCTGCTGGTTGCCAAAATAAAATTGACGGATTTTCTCAGACATTTGATTTGTTCGTAATGTGGCTTGATCCGGACTCAGGGAGCAGAACTGGTTGTCGTACAAAAAATATAGTGGAGCAACTGCAGTCCAGTTTTGATTTAATTGTAACAATACTTCTTGGTGGGTCAGCATTGCTTTTTTTCGGAAGTCAAAAATGAAATTAAATTTAGCAAACCCCCATAACTGGTCACATACATACCTAATAGGCTTTCCACAGTCAACTGTTAAAAACATGCTAAAAAGTCCTTTTTTTATGGCAGCCTCAACTGTAAGATATGAGACAGTTTAAATTTTCCGCCAAATCTAAATTCGATTTTTCCTGATTTTTTTTGTCACTTTCCTAATACCTAGCCCCTTTCAGATTAAATGGAAAGTGCTACATTATTTTTGATCAATTTATCAAAAACATTTATGTAGAAGAAAAATAATCAAAATTTATTTAATTTCCCGCTAAACCTAAAAGTTCAATTTACTACCGCGGTTCCTCATTGCAAATGCATCTAAATGATACAGCAATCGAACGATACAGAATCTGTATATATTTGCCCGTTTGTTGAAAATTTTCCTAAAAAGTGTTGTATGGGCCAGAAGTCAGTGAAAAAAAAATCATTTTTTTTCTATTTTCAAAGGTTTTAAAATCTCATATTTATCGTTATAAACATCCCAGTGTTTCAAAAATGTAATAAATGATGTCCAAAATTATGTTAGATAGGTAGTACTAACAATAATTGATCCGTATCTTACCTCCCCCGTTCATCTCAATCCCTTCATCTTTAACAGTTCCTGTGAGGAGTGGACACCGGTTAAAATTTCCACTTTGGAAAACATCGCCTGGGAGTTTTGTTTGGAATGGATTGCTAACAGTTTCTGATTCTATGACTGGTGCAATTGTACTATACTGTAGAGATACGTTTTGTATAAAAACGGTCAGATTATTACCAACATTTCAAAACAAACATCTTACAAAATATTATGGCCAGTAAGACAAAATAGTTTTAAAGTAAATTGAACATACAGGTGCATTGTGCTGAGCTGCAATGATTTCCTTCACACTTTTTGACTCCAAACACTGTCTAAAAGCAGTGGAAGTGTTAGTAGGGCAATCCAGTGAAGATGCAGTGCTGTTGACTAGACTCTTCATATCTCTTGACAGGGCCCAGGGATTCATCGCACTGCCCGACTGTTGAATTGCACGTGCAAATAAACCTATTTGTTTTGTACAAAAATATTTAAAAAAAAAATTAAAACATCGAAGTTCGATACAACAAAATGACAAAAATATTATGCAACGTCCAAAAATTGAAAACGAACCTTTTGCCATTGGGGATAAGACCAGGTGGGAAACACTGGCTGCACCTGTGTAATTAATTATTTTTATCAGTTACTAACAAAAATATGTTATAGAATACACCTAGGGAATCGTACATAAATGACGTCATCAATACTGTCCATAAAGGGTCTAGTACAATATTGATGTCATCCCATGTTAAAGATAGCCATCTAAGCAATGGTTAAGCTTAAGGCATAGGGGCTTAGAAATGGTAATATTTGGGTGACATCATTTATGGATGAGCCCTTGTGATTATTTAGTTATGTAAGTAGCCCCTATACCTGAACTAATTCCCATAATAGTGACTAGGTCCGGATCTCCCCTGAAGCTACTGATGCATTTCTGGACCCATTTCAAAGAAACCACTTGGTCCTTCAAACCCAAATTCCCTGGTATAACCCCATCATTCGTAGTTAAAAATCCTGTAGAAAAAAAAATTACATTCGTTAGTAACCTGCATAATGAGTAAAACAATAAAAAAATAATGCTTATAAGTTTCTTAATTTAATCTCATTGCAAATAGTCCAGTGCTTAATTTTTAAATTACGGGTGTCTACTTCTTACGAGACTAATAACGAAATAAGTCGAATTTTAAAGTACCTAGGAGCCCGATTCTGTAATTAACGGTGACGAGTACAACACACTGATCCATGAAATAATTGGGATAAAACATTTGAGCAGAGCCAGCCATCCAACTTCCATAATGAAAATACACTATGACGGGGAGGAGACCCATATGGGGACACCGCTATATATTTTAATGGGAAATTATGGAAAGCACATTTTAATTAATTAAAATTATGTGGCAAGATTCAATGCAATAATACATAATATACCAGTAGCGTTATGGTCTAAATGTTATATGGAATTTAATGTTGCTTAAACTCACGTCGGTATGAGGATGGTAGACGTTGAGAGATAAACAGTTTTCACTCTCATTTAGTCCATAAGTATTTACATGTTGTGGACACGCTGGGCCAAATCTTTGTGCATTCTGAACTCCACTAAATGGCTGGGCTAGCTGAGCAATCTATAAGCAATCAAAATGGGAATAATGTACTTTTAATTTTGCCTTCAGACTGGTGTATTCCAAAAACAAATTAGCGAATTAATGTAATATATAATACCAAAACCAACCCTTTTATTTGTATGTAATAAAATACTTATAAGATGTAAATTTAGGAAATAAACGTAATAATTTACATACCTCAAATCGTTTAGGAGAGTTAGAATAGAAAATTCCACCATATGCGAAATAAATCAAACCATCTCGAGACCCGACTGCTACACCCCGAAATCCTCCAAGGGGTGTCATAGCTTCTGGGAAGACATTTGTAGAGTCAGCCGAATCATTAGTGGACCCTGCTAATGTCATGTAATCGTTATCTTTGGTGTTGAAAATTTCATTTAACGAAATTTTCTCGGAGTTTTGAGAGCGTCCTGCTGGTGCTGGTAGTGGTAGTCCAAAAATTAATTTTATAAACCAATTGTATTTTTAAATTTACTTACAATTAATGAAAATTCCAATGAAAATAATTTACTGTTTCCAAAAGAGCTTTAAATTTAATGCCTAAATGATTAATAAATTTTAATTTATTTTAACCTCCTGGAATAGCAGGTTGTTCTGGATCTGAAGTTAAGCTGGACGCCACAACATGGAGATGTAGCCCAATAGTTAATAGCAAAGAGAAATAAGAAATTCCTCTTCCCATTTTGTTCGGAATAATTTGATGAAAATTGAAAAACAAAATTCAGAGTTATGCAGCGAAATAAACTGATTTTTTTTGAAGCTGGCGAATGAAATTTTACGCTTTTTTCTAACTTGTTCTCTGTTCGCAAGTGCAGGGTTTAATTGTTTTACAGGTCTAGGTACTGAAGTCTGAAGTTTAAAAGTGTAACTGTGAACTTTCATTAAAATTCCAAAACTATTTATACCGGTTTAGTAATAGACGGGATGTACTCGAGAAAGGATTTAAGCTTTACACAAAATTAAATCAGGTAAAGTCTGAAAGTCTACTTTGTGTTGTTTTGTAGAGTATTTCCCAATTTTGAATTTTGAATTTTTCATTAACTTTGAGTAAAGTGTGTAATTAATGAAGCAATAATTAGGCATATCAGTACATCTACATCAGCTTTTTATTTAGTATGAAGCTATAAAAACAATAGACGCGTCAGCGACAGAACAAAGTCTACCGTTACCGGCACCGGTATAATAACAATACCCCGTATTGGGCAGCTCATTTTTTTTACCTGTTGCTTGAGCTAAGGGATTGTCCGTAAATGATGTCAATATCTAGGTGGGCGGGACCTCAAAATCTCTCTATTTAAGGCAATGTTAAAAAAGTTGTCATTCTATTATTAGGGTGGATGGGTGTATCATAAGAACTTCATCTCATTCATGACGTTATTTACAGACGGTCCCTAATCTATTGTATGAAGACAATTCTTGGAGATTTATATAGCACAAATATTATTAGCACTTTTACTTATCAATGAAGCTCACTAGTCAGTACAGTCAGTTTATCGATCTGCTTTTTGCTGATTTGATACAAAAATCCAATATGATGCGTCTGCCAAATATCTGAACCTACGTGAGGGATTGTCCATAAATTATGTCATGAAAATATCCCCCATTCTTGAAACCTATCACCCCCCTCTGTCGTCAGCTTATAGCTATTGCATAAATGGCCACATTTAACATGGGATGTCATCAGTATCCAAGCAGACGTATTGACCCTATACCCAAGACGTCATTTAAGGGCAACCCATAAGTAGATAATGCATTTTATGCTGCACCTTTAAAAAGCACAATTCAATCATTAATAATTTAATGTGCTTCCGCATTCATATTATTTTACAAAGTTGTCAAATAATAAACCAGTTTCTATCCTATTTTTGTTCCATACGAACACGACCTGTGTGTATTCAATGAATTTTTTTAGACAGTATTTTTTAGCATCATTCAACAAATCGCTATCAGTTAGTCATACAGATATGTGGTATTTGATATTTAAATGCAATACTAAATTTTTTGCTTACGATTTTTTGGATTTTTGATAAACAATAGATGCAGTAAGTCAGTAAGCAATTGCTTCATTGCCAAATTCGCAGAGCAAATAAACATGTGTTAATAATATTAAAACACCGAAAGACTATAGTTAATTAAATAAATAATTAAATGTAGCACGATACATGGTATTTAATTTATATGTAGAGCTGTTTGGCTAAACGGCATAATCCCATCATTGCCAATTTTGTAGGAACATTGGTACACTTACCGCAAAAATCTCATTTTTCATTAATTTCATTTTGTTAAATGAACCTGACCCGTAAGCTCTGTAAGCTATAAGCTGTATTTCTTTATATGTGTTATTTAACTCAAAAGATTAATTAATATTTTCATTTGTAGCATTTGTTTTTTGCTTATTAATAATAGTGAATATTTTGGGCATTTAAATTAGACATGAAACCGCTTTAAGTTACTATAAGAAGTGCAGTATATAAATTAGTACATACATACAGTGCTTTACTACACGGATTTTTAAATTTTTGTATTGTTTTTTGCATGCGAAAACAATATTGAAGTGCAATGGCAATGTAATATTCATGGCCACACAGCCTACACAGAATAATTTTGAGGGGCTCATTGCACATGCTACTACATAATACGTTTGACTGGCTCTGCTCTGTCTGACGTCTGACTTTTAGCTGTTCTCACGCATAGTTGATAATATCTTTCTACATAAATAATTATTTAAAAGCATGGAAATTGGAAATAAAATATTTTGAAATTTTCAAAAGCGTGTAAATAGAACATTCTGCACTATTAAAAAGCGTGAAAATAGAACATTTTGTACTTTTCAAAAGCGTGCAAATAGAACAGTTTGCCCTGTTCTTTAAGTAAATAGAATATTTTAAATTTTTCAGAAACTCGTAATTAACGTTTCATTCACCCACAATATGCTGAGAAGTATTAAATACAAAAAACATGATGTGTGTAAGCTACGCGACAAGTTTATTAGTGCTAGTCCAAAACTGTCAGTCTTAACACAGTATCAGTAAGTACGGAAGGTGTATATTTATTGGTAGGTGCAATAATATATCATAAATTAGCCGTGGCCTCATTAAAATGTTCGCATATACGATAATGTGGTCAAGTTTACATGTGTTATCTCTCACTCTGAATAATCAGTCAATAATCCAACGGATTCCTGACTGGAAATTATTTTCGTAGAACATTCTTCTCGTGTAGAACGTTTGGAGTTTGTGTTTAAAAAAATCGCGAATTACTACTTAGGGATAGTCCACAAATGGTGTCACCAAAATTATCACTCTTTTAGAACTAACCCACCCCCATGTCATCATTTTAACATTACGCAAAAGGCTATTTTTAACATGGAATGTCATCAACATCCGACTAGACCCAGCCAATGACATCATTTATGGACGATCCCTTTTACTTATCCGCTCTCTACCAGCACCAGCAACTTAACTGCAACCACAGCATAGCAGTAAAATAGAACGTTTATGCCAAAACCAAACAAAAAAACTTTGGATGGAGTTCCACGAACCTGAAGGAACAAGCAGAATTTTTTATGATGTAATTTTAGCTTCAGTTGTCATCAGCTTTCCGTGATGCGCTCACCGACATTCTTATTGTGTTGTTTCCCAGCTGTGAGTAAAAGAATCATATTTCATCACTTTTGGTTTATTCCAAAATTGAATTATTCCGAATTCAAAACACCCATCTATAGAGAGTACATTAAAACCAAGTTTGACAGTTTTTCGACTGCAGTCAGTTTTAGAACTTGGGGAGAAAACATAACACATTCACAATAAAACCTTGTCCTTCGTCACTGTTTCTTTTTCATTATTTTATTGTTATAATATTTAGCAAGTTACATGGATTGTGCCAAATTCTAAACGCGATTTATTTCTCGCTCAATTAATACAACTAAACAGAAAAGGTAAATAAAACTGTTCTTGCAATTTTTCAATGTTTGTAATGTGTCGTTGTGTCATTGTGTGAGAAGTGAGAAGGCAACTGCTGAGTTTATTAGTACATAAGAAGTATAAACACTTTGTAATCCAACGTATATTGTGGACGATATAGGTATTTAGGTGCCTACTATGTTTTAGTACAGCGCCCTGCCTAAATGTGAACAATCGCTTTAAAGTGTGAGCGATGAAAATGTCTACTAAGAAACTTTCAAAATTTTTAAATATCAATATATGTCCATCCGGTACCGGTTCCGGTAGAAGTAGTAAATATTTGAAATTTTGAAAGTTTTTTTGATAAACATTCACATCATTTACACTTACAGACGTGTCTCAAAAAAATCTCTGTTCACATTTAGGCAGCACGCCTGACGTTAATAATAATATGTTTTTTTCTACGTGTAGCCCAAGGGCGTGTGTAGTCGCTATGAGAAGATTGCAAGCCAGTGTAAAATTGTAATATAATAGATATAGATTTATTATGGTTATATTTTGCACTGCTTTGCTTGCATTCTTCATCTCTATGTAGGCAGTTGGCAGATACCACTTCACGTCGACCTTGAAATGATCTTTTATTATGTACACTTATTAGTACGTACGTACGTACGTACAAGCACAGTGCCAATTTTCTCATCTTAATATAGCAAATTATCTGGTTTCCTTATGTATCTCTTCGCTCACCTTCATTGCTGTTTGTTTAGTTCTCGTATGGTTTCATGCTTCTATTAATTTAGTAAACAAAGCAGTAAAACAGCTGACTAAAGAATTTAATAGTTTTGTATTTGAAAAAAAAATCCTTACTTAGGTATTTATATCAAACCCAAGGGGTGATCCGTAAATGGTGTCATGTATGACAAGGTATTTTTCTTATAAACCCACCCACTTCAACAATATAGAATGACAACATTTTTAACATTGCATTAAATAGAGAGATTCTTACTAGTTAGGATCCGCCCACGCAGATGATGACCTCATTTACTGACGATTCCCTAAGGAAATACATCACATCATAGCTGTATCTGTATCTTGGCGCTGCGTGCGTGTCTCAAATAAATCGAAGCAGCTATAATTATATCTGTATTTTACTGTACAGTAAACGCATAAGAATAAAATAGAATGAATGGGCGAACAATTAAATGTATTGTTAGTAAGCGAAAATGCACGAGTATTATAAGCATGACCGTTAACCTCCATTCACAAATCCGGTTATCTACTTACATATGAACCAGTTGCACAGTCAACAAAAGCCCGACTGAGGGATCATCCGTAAATGACGTCATGGTAAGGGCCAATGGGTCCCATAATATGTTAAGGATAGCCATTTACGCCATTGTTAAGCTAGTATTTTAAGGGGCGGTGTCATATGGTTCTAGAAATGGAGATATTACGATGACATCATTTATGGACGTCCCTTAAATACATATAAGCCATTTTTACAACTTACAACAAGTATCTTTGATTTTAGCTTGGTTGAACATTTACTACCTTTAGAAAGTATAATCGTCATGTTGAAAAATGAGCCACTGTGGTAAAAATGAAAGGAAAATTTAGGCTTTGATTTTAGATTGTACACTTTCGCATGCTACTTCACATTTTCACTTTTTTTCCTCAGCAGCTGCTCTGCTCTTTATGTTTAACGTACGTTCATTCATTTAGTAAAAATGTAGAATCGGAACGTCAAAAGTGCTTCTGCTAGCAGCGGCGTTTGCTCTACAATTCATAGTGTATACCTAACTAGTAAGTATGCACTATTTTGTAAAACGTCTTGATTTCAAGTTTAAGTAAACACAGTTGACAGCACCTATATACATTAAGTAAAATGTAGTAATTGATCTTAATTGAAGTTTTGATATTGTTCAGTGATTTCTTTATTTATGCAGCCTGAAGTTTGAAGTAGTAGCTGGAGTACGAAATATGGTCAACGGGTCTCGAAAAAAGCTTAAGCATTTTACAAAAACTCGTATCACCTAGGAACTACACAACCGACTACGTGAGAGCACGTACCGAAAATGGGTCTTGGAACGAAGGTAATTTAACTTTAATTTATTCAATTTATGTATGCAACATATGGAGCTAGCGGTTTAGTTTGTATTAATGATGTAGGTACATTCAAGTATCCATATACCTACAAAGGTTTTTTGCGTAATATAATTAATTTGAGTAGGTACTATTTACAGATTATTTTTCGTATTATATGTTAATAAACTGATCACAGTGATCACACCGTTTAATTCGGTGAAACTATTAACTAGAAGTAGTAAGTATCATATAGTAGGGGAGTCCGGGGAGTGCGTATGTGTGATCGGGTTCATTTTTTATCAACTTTGAAAATCTGTATCTTTTTCCACAGACAACGTACAATAACGAAGAAGCTATCATTGTACTTCTCTATTAATACTGTATGTACAAAAAAATGATCAGTGTCGAAAATTAAAAGTTGCAAGAGATACAGGTCATTGTACGAAAAAACTGCGGAAAGTCTTACAACGGCCCAAGTGCCCTTAATGTGATCAATACATTTAAAGTTAATGGTAAAGTAGGGTCTTAAATGTGACCAATTCAAAAAAGTACTCAAAACTTTCATAATTTTACATAGCCAGAGTTTTCAAGGAAAGAAGCTGAAATCAGTAGTGAAGATAGTTGAGACTATAGGTTGTATGAATATTAGATGGACAGATTTTTAAAGGCGGTAATATTTGAACGGCGGCCACTGATCACACATAAGGGGTGATCACACATACGCACACTACTACTACATTACATGTTTTTCAGTTATTGATTATTGTTATTCAGTATTTGTCTTGTTTACTGTTGTTATGTAGACAGTTCTTGTGAGTCCTGCAGCAGAGGAGTATGACACTATTGTGTCAATTCTAAAGGACAGGATCAAGGAAGGCAATGGCGAGACAATTTTCGATGTAGGAGAGACACCAGAAGGTATTATTAATTATTACTATTAATATTTATTAGGCATATGCTACAGTTGTAGTTTGGATAATTTTGTGGCTGAAAGATAAAAATGTTGTTGTGAATGTGATTTATAGATTCTGGCTTGTCAGTTAAAGACTTGGCGGCGTCTGTTGCAACATTGGAGTCAATAGCTGCAACTCTGGATACATCTTGCGTCAAACTGCGGGAGCGGACTGTGAAGAAAGGGATCACAGCACAGTATTTGCTCCGAAAAAGAGCTCCACAGGAGGATTTTGCAGAAATTAGGTAAAAATTAATCCACACAGTTGGATCGGATCTCGAACAGTCGTTGGCGATTGTGCATACAAACTAGTCCACAGGAGAAAAAAGCTAAACACTGCGAAGAGTTGAAGCTATTAACTTCATGATTAGAAAATTTTGATCTTATCATCTTCCATTTTACTCAAAAATGTATAGGGTTGCTGTGATTGGTAACGTGGACGCTGGGAAATCCACTTTGATCGGAGTTTTGACCGGTGGGGAGCTGGACAATGGGCGAGGCTACGCTCGGCAGAAGCTATTGAAGCACAAACATGAATTGGAGACCGGGCGTACGTCTAGCGTTGGAAATGAAATTTTAGGCTTTGATCACCAAGGTAAAAGAATTTACAAAATTCCTACCTTTGCTTAGGCATATTATGTAAACTATTTTTTCTTTGTTAATGATATACTATGCTTAAATGGTACTTTTTTTCAAAAATATCAGGTAATGTGGTAAACACAAATACACACGGAGACCTGGACTGGGTTGATATTTGTGAGAAATCTTCCAAAGTTGTCACATTCATCGATTTGGCGGGTCATGATAGATACTTGAAAACAACTGTATTCGGAATGACGGGACGTGCCCCACATTTCGGAATGCTCATGGTAATTTATTTATTTTTGCAAATTTTAAATGATCTGTAAGTTGCCATGCTCGACATTATAATCTTGTAACAATAATGACTGCCTCTTCTTGACTTTACACAGGTAGGCGCTAATGCTGGGATGGTTGGGATGGCAAAGGAACATCTTGGACTAGCTCTTGCAATTAGTGTCCCAGTATTTGTAGTAATTACGAAAATAGACATGTGCCCAGAAAATGTAATGCAAGAAACGTTGCAGTTTCTGATGAAAGTTTTGAAGTCCCCTGGATGTCGTAAAGTACCAGTAGTGGTAAAATCAGTCGATGATGTCGTGCTGAGTGCAACCAACTTCGTTTCAGCAAGGTGAGCACTACTTACTTACTATGTTTTTTAATCGTATTAATTAATAAATAATTGCATTTATGGTAATTTGCTTCAAAACTAATCATTACCAAAACATATTTTGGCCAACAGATTATGCCCTGTTTTCCAAGTATCTAACGTGACTGGTGAAAATCTGGATTTGCTCAAAATGTTTATGAATCTGCTGACTTCGCGAACATCCTCATTTGCAAATGAACTGACTGAATTTCAAATTGACGATATCTATTCAGTTCCTGTAAGTCTGTCTCGATCTTGAATTTGAAATGTACTAATTTGGAAAGAACTTCTTAGAAATTTAGGTCGCTACCAAATTGCATTTTAAGATTGCTTTATCTTTCCTGTTGAACAGGGAATAGGAACAGTGGTGGGTGGGACGACTTTGAGGGGTACAATTTGTGTGAACGACACCCTTCTCATTGGCCCTGACGCTGTTGGTCAGTTCCAACCCACTGTAATCAAGTCAATTCATCGGAAGCGAATGCCAGTTAAACAAGTTCAAGCTGGTCAGTCCGCCACTTTTGCGCTTAAAAAGGTTAGTAACATTTTAGCTGGGTAGATTTATTTAATCGTTCTTAAAGTAAGTAGGAAAACTTTAAAAAACGTTATTTTTTTTTGCTGTGTTTAGATAAAAAGATCACAGGTTCGTAAAGGAATGGTTTTGGTATCACCTGCGTTGAACCCTACCGCCTATTGGGAATTTGAGGGCGAAATCCTTATATTGCATCACCCAACCACCATCTGCCGACGCTATTCAGCAATGGGTAATTAAACTCTTTTTTGATGCGAAATATTCTCTACAGTAAAATATGGATCAGCTCATATTATATAAATGTAATTTAATAAATTATAACATATATCGTCAGCGAAGAGGCAAATCTGACTATCTCCTTTTGGTGCTAAAAGCGAAACTGACTATTACCAGTTTTTGCTAAAAGCGAAAATGACTATCTCCATTTTTCTCGTAGTATCATTAAAAGAAGGCACAAAAACTATATGTACCAATGCAGTATGTTATGGAGGAGACGTTTTTGTTTAGGGGTCGTCCATAAATGACGTCACAAAATTTTTTGTTTGTCTTTTTGTTGCAATAATTAATTATTACTTTCTCAGAAAATACCTCCATTTATAAAAAGTTAGCTATCGCAAGGAGTTTTATTATTACAAAATATTTGTTCTAAGTCATTAGTTAATGATTATATTGAATCAATGTGCCAACCGTGCAGTTTCCTGACATACAGAAAGCAGTAGTCGCTAGAAAACCGCCGGCAGGAACATTAAACACTTGTAAAGTGGAAAACCCGAATCTGAAAATATGAACGTTAACGCTGAGTTCAGTCAGTAAAAGGTTGACACATTGGTTTAGATTACCGATAGCTAATGATAAAATCAATGGCTAAAAATTTAAAGATTGTAATATTTATAATGGGTTGTCTATAAATGATGTCACACTTAGCGTGTGTGGGTCATGCCTGGTATTTATGACACCAGAGCCGGACGAAGGAATTGGTTTTAGGCAGCAATTTGTTTCCATACAAAAACCACCATTTTGATTTTATTGATGGTTTTCTTTGGTAAAGCAAAATGTTGTAGTTACATGTTTTTTTAGAAAAGTTTAAAATGCTCTATTTCCTTGATTCAGAAAAGTGCAAAATTTTCTATTTACATGTTTTGAAAAATGTGTTAAATGTTTTATTTCCATGTTTTTGAAATGTGTTAAAAATTTAATTTGCATATTTTTGAAAAGTTCAAAATTTTTCATATTTACATGTTTTTTCGAAAATTCAGGCAGCGGGGGCTGCCTGCGCTGGCCGCATTATCCGGCCCTGTATGACACGCATTGTTATAGTTGAGCTGTTATAATGAGAGTAGGTGGGTTCTTAAAGAGCAATAAGTTTTGTGACGTCATTTATGGACGACCCCTCAACAAAAACGTATGCTTTATTTTATAACATGCTGCATTCGCACATTTAGTTTTTTTGGCTCCTTTTTAAAGTATTTTGTGAAAAATGGAGATAGTCATTTTCGCTTTTAGCAAAAAATGGTAATAGTCAGTTTCGCTTTTAGCACCAAAAGGAGATAGTCAGATTTGCCTCTTCGCTGACGATATATTATATATTTTGTTTTCAGTACATTGTGGAAGCGTTCGTCAAACAGCAACCATCGTGTCTATGTCGCAAGATTGCCTACGAACCGGTGACAAAGCAGTTGTGCACTTTAAGTTCCTCAAACATCCAGAGTACCTCAGCGTGAATCAGAGATTCGTAAGTCACTGCCTATGTCATTCTTATGAAGCATTGAGAATTTGTAATTGCCAATTTAAACCTTGGTATAAGTTATTATGTAGTCGTTTGGGTAGCCCTCTTTTAAAAAATTGAATTTGAAATATTTATTGGACTTTTGCATCAAATCCGCAGGTCTTTCGAGAGGGTAGGACTAAAGCTGTGGGAAACGTCACTAATTTAATCCCACTCGTGAAACCATCCACCGTAGCATTTGGTGGGAAGAGCAAGAACAACAAGTCAGGGAAATTTCAGCCAAGAAATATCCAGCAACACGCTGCAGTTGCAAATGGCCCAGTACATCTTGAAAATGATGAGAATGCTGCCCCAGTTCAGAGTCAGAGTTCCAAAATTTCGTCAGATGATAAACAAAATATCAATATGCGATAGCCGCCATAATTATTAGAGTTTTTGCTCCTGAGTTGCAGGCGACATTAGTGTTAGCAGGAGAAACTATAATAAAATATACTGGTCCATGGGCATTTTCGTTGTTGTAAAGGCTTGTGCGCGGGCGATATTTTTAAACTTATTTTCTTGCCTCCGAATGTGCATCGTTAACTTCCATGTCGCTCCTAATCTATCTACCTGCAAATTAAAACTGCAACTTTTATTAAATATTTCGACTTTACATGTGTGCTTCGTATGGTTTGCGCAAGGAACTCGGGAAATAAATGAATACCTGATTTAATAATGAATTAGCTATTAAATGTACAACCCAAAGCGTCTTTAATTTACTATAACGCATATCGTATCGTCTGTGAAGATTCAAAATGACCCATATCCATTTTTAGATGCAAACAAAATGCACTATCCACAGAAAAAATTAAAATAACATGTTCATGAAAGCATAATATGTGACTAGAACCTTGTGCATTATTCAAGAAACATGTAAATAGAATATTTTGCACCTTTTTAAAATATGTAAATAAAACATTTTGCACTTTTGAAAAACACTTAATTAGAACATTTTGACTTTTTCAAAAATATCTAAATAGGACATTGTTACATTTAAAAAAATGTAAATAAGTAGAACAATTTGCTCATTTTAGAAACTCGTGATTAGCATTGTAAGCATGTATCTTATTTACTGTATTTATTTACATAGCTCATTTTAATTCTAGCATAAATTGGAAATGGGTCATTTTGGTTCTCCATAGACGATATACATATTATATTGCAAAGAAAACTATGACTATATGACCATCTGTATGCACACTATCTACGTTTTTGTTTTGAATTTCCTAGTAGATTTAAATGTAATAGTGTCATTAAGCAAAGGTGTGTACATATACAGAGTTAATAGTTATATGAATTCAATAAAAATTATCAAATTTTCATACCTGTGTAAATAATTCCAAAAATACAATATAATTAAATTAAATAGGCATCAATTTTTGCAGTGGCAAAAGGGCCAAAGTTCCCTAATGTCCATACAGTGAGCATCATTTCCATATGCACTGATTCTATTTATGCTTGATATTGTAATTTCACTGTTATCCGAATTTTGAAAAATAGAAGAATAGAATACTCCTCCTCCAGGACTTGTTTCAAAACCGATTTCAAACGTAAGTCCCGCAACTCCTTTAGTACCTGTTTGACTAAATCGAGCATTTTCCATTTCTGTGGATATCTCAGCATCTAGTTGAATGGCCGTCGTGACATTTCCAAGTATCAACTGATCACACTGAGGATGGTCAGTTAAGTTTTTATTAATGCTTTCCACGATGACTCGAACTACTTGTCGGATGAATGGATCTTCTACAGGGATGTTTGTTCGACTCATACATGCACAATAGATTGAGGCAAACCCAATCATACTACAGGTCCTATTCTCATTTATTGGAAGAAATAAACTTACATCCCGTCGTCGACCTTCCATCTTCCCCCCAAAATATTCTGCTTCTCTCTCCACAAGACTGAGTTCCTCCAAACTTGAAATATTCATTAAATCCTTCATTGTTGAATATAGGTCAAATGTTGTAATTAGTTTGTCAGAATTTCCCTTCATATTCCCGTATGCGGATGGAAATCTTTTCTTGAGTGAGTCAGGGAGTACTATGTACAGGATGGGAAGACGTTCTTCAAGGAACCCTTGTCTTGTGCTCTGTCGCATCTTCCCGTAGCGCAAACCATGATCACTCATTAAAATGAGCACTGTATTGTTCAATAATTTATTGTAGTGAAGCTCCCTGAGGGCTTTCAGGAGAAGCTCCTCCCCATATTTACTGTAGTAGTTAACATTGTGAGTTAGCTCGGACGTCCATGTGAAATGAAATACTGGCATATTTAATTTGGAAAAAGTATGTGCGGTCTTAAGGAGATTTTCTAGAAGGACATCAAATGTTAGTCTTGAGCCATAGCAACTACCCGTATGGCTCCCTACGTTGTGACCTCTCATGACCTTTTTGAGAAGTTTGGTCACAGACCGGAAATCGTAGTCGACTGGTTGTTTTGAGAATCCTGGGTAAGGGATAGCGTTGAAAATCCCGAGCCCGACAGCATCTTCCGCATAACTCGTTCGATAGCCTAGCGCTCGGAATTCTTTCCAAATCATTGGACATGAATCGAAGTAGTCCGAGTTATTCGAATGGCAAAGTTGATTAAATTCGTTAAAGGCAAGGCCTGTGAAGAATGGGAAGAGACTCCAGAGGGTTCCATCTCCAAGGGAGTTGAAACCATTAAATTCCACTGCTTCCATTTCATTGACAAGAAAATTATGAGATTGAGGCATGTAGCGCCGAAAGTTCATGTGAGATGAGGAGTCTTGCCCAAAAATAAGAATACTCGGGTAATTTTCTGGATTTTGAGTCGCAACGAGGTCTTTCAAAGTCATCTCTAGTTCTTCTTTTATTGGGACATGACTCAAGTAATCTTCAAAAATTATTTCTTCGGAGTTGGAAGTGTTGCACCGAATCCTGATGTTTTCAATGCCAGGTGGAAGTTTTGTCTTTTCTTGGGTTATTGGATATAACTCTGGACCTCGCCTGTAAATTTAGGAGGAACACGGGTTGAAATCTGGCCGTCTAGATTACTACTGATATTATTCAGCCTCACTTTAATTATGTAGGTACTTATTGTATGTAAAATATTCATAAGCATTATTAAAATAATCATTAGTCATAATAGTTATTCACCGACGGTATCTTATGTTATTAATCTTCCAGTATATCGTCTGGAATGTCTATTCCTGAAAATCAGTGTAATTTCGCTGTGTGAGTGTGACAATAAAGCTATTTAATTACTTACTGTGAAGAACCAAAATGACCCATATTCAATTTAATCTACAATCAAAAATGAGCTATATCAAAGAAACAAAATGCGGAAAACATGCGTAAAATGTTAATGAAGAGTTTTTGAAAAACGTAAAATGTTCTATTTTCATGTTTTTGAAAAGGTGCACAAATTTGTAACTCCATGTGTTTGAAAATTGCAAAATATTCTAATTCCATAGTTTTGAAAAATACAAAATGTTCTAATTAAATGCTCTCATGAAATATTTGAATATTTTTGTAGATATTTGATATTTCTTTTAGCTAAAACTGGATATGGGTCATTTTGGTTCTTCACAGACGATATATACATCAACTCACACAAATTTAAAATCGGGTCTATCCGGATCTCGATAAAATGGACGATAGTAGCATTTTGAATCCTCCCAAAAATTGCTATTGTAATTTATTCGAACTAAATTAGATTCATAGTCGATAGCAAACATTGTTGAATTATTGTTATAGCAGTCTGGAGGGGCCCCACGGCGAATACTTTGATACTGCTGATAGTCCAAATCGTAAATATCTTTAGTTCCAGGGCTTAATTTGGGCATCTGGCAACTTTTATGAGTTTCATTTGATTTGGATTTTATAACTGATTTTGTTATCACGGCCGAGTCCAATACTATGTCCTTTCCTATAGTACAATAAAAACAAGATGCCATATGATTAACATCTAGGAATAATACCAGGACCTAATTACATAGTCAAATGTAATTATACCAATTAATTGTCATTATTGTCAATCAATTAGACTGAGCTATAGTCGCACTATTGCACAGAATTTTTGAGCTCTATTATAACGGCAAAATGCAGTCGGCTTTTTCCCATTCTTTTACCTTGAATTTGAATATTAATATAAGTTCGCTGTGGATCCCGATCCAGCGCATACCAAAAATACGAAAGAAGAAGTATTAATAAAATAGTTAAAAAAAGGTTCCGCTTATTTGTCTTGTGTAGAAAAGTAATTTTTATTAGTGTTCCGCAATTTCTTTGGTATAATTTCATGATTTATATTTTATGCGACTCAAACTTAGGATTAAATAAAATAATTTAATTTCATTAATTAGTCACTGGGATTGAAAAATAAATATACTGATTCGAATCAACTACAACTTAACGTGGTTGCAGGGTATTTTAAATGTGGCATGGTTGTCTGTGAGAGCTCCAAAATATTGTCCCTTAAGTAAGTAGGTACTTACGTAGTACGTCAGAAAAAAAATCAGTAGTGCGGTTAACCATGCTCCTGCTCTTGGTTGTGTAAACAGGTGTATATATATTTTTATTTCTGTAAGTTATGTAATATTATTGTATTGTATAATGTAATGATTCAATATTTACACTTTTTTAAACTTAATAATATGCAGCAAGTTTAGTATATAGGCAACACATTCTCTTGCGTAACGCAATTATTGTAATAACCTAAAAAGTCAGTTAAATCAGAGAATAATGCAAACTTTTCTGATTTTATAATAATAGTATATAGTACCGTAAAACTTCTAATCGAGTTGAATTTTGGCCTTTGTCATGCTACACAGTAACGTGTCTATTTGAATAGTACACGTAATACAAGTAATCTCATTTTTAAACAAATATCCCGTTTTGCCAAACAGATCTTCATATCGTCAGTGAGGAACCAAAATGGCCCATATCCATTTTTAGCTAAAAACAATATCAACTATCTACAAAAATATTCAAATATGTCTTGAGAGCATTTAAATAGAACATTTTGCACTTTTCAAAAATATGTGAACACAACATTTTGCACCTTTTCGAAAACATGGAATTAGAGCATTTTGCCCCTTTTCAAAACCATGTAAATACATAGGACATTTTGCATTGTTGAAAAACATGAAAATAGAACATTTTACGCTTTTCAAAAGCATGTAAATAGGACATTTTAAAATGTGGAAAAACATGAATAAATGAACATTTTACGCTTTTCAAAAACTCGTAAATAACATTTTACGCATGTTTCTCATTTTGTTTTTATGACAGCTGATTTTGATTCCAGCTTAAATTGGATATGGGTAATTTTGGTTCTTCACAGTCGATACTGCATTGTAGATTGATTGTAGACTCTTTTTACAGAAATACTTGCTCAATCCAAAAAGATCTGGTTCATTAAAGCTTAACCTTTTGTGCGGTTTTTGTTTATTATCTTGTTCTTGCCTACAGAAAATAGAAATGTCATATCCAGACGCCAGGACCGTATAGCAAAATGTACCTATTCCACACCATTTTAACCATGCATTTAGTTTATGGAGAGAAACCAATTTCGAGTTGCAACTGGGGCAAAATATAATGCCATTTAAGTACTGTAATAGTACTCATTATTTTAATAGAATTACGTGTAGTCTGGAATATGGAAGCGTTTGTTTTACGTTACTAAACTATAACCAGCACGGGCGGGATAAATTATTATGATGCAGTTATCGAGTTCAATATTATTGACATGGTGACGAATTATCTACAGGGTACAAAAAATTAGTGAAACATAATAGGAATAGCTTGTATTTAGCTGTAGAAGAATTTTTACTATCTGTTCTTCCAAAAAAATCTGTATGATTGGTCAATCTTGAGAAGATGCTTCGGTTTGAGTTTAGTAGTCAATAGAATCGAATTTTCAAGAATATGGAATTTTATAAGAAAGAAAATTTATTTCTAATTTAGCAGGCGCTTGATACAGACGTACTCAAGTAGTTTCTTTCAAAATTCTTTTGGGAAAAATAATTCTTTATGATAATAATATCATAATAATATCTTTATCCTTATCATAGATTAAATAGCTACTCCTCCTACTTAAAAGGCAAAATTATGAATTACAACAACTACAATAACTCTCCGTACACTTTCGACGGCAGTAACAACAACCCGAATATGTACTGCGCGGGTCAATCTTCCCGGCGGGATGTTTACAATGTTCGTGACTGCATGAGCTGGCCCGCATCCCTGGGTGATAATACTCAACAACCACAAAGAGCTCGAGGGGTTTCTCCTGGTCGAGGTTGCGTCGCACCCTATGCTCAGCCCTTTAGTCGAGGTGACCAGTTCTACGGTCAAGGTATGATTTTGATTTCATTTTTAACGTATTACTATACCCGACCTTCAATCCCGTATCCCGGTCTTCCGTCCCTGTAGCAACGGTTGTATTATTAATTTTGATATTTACTTGTTAAATAAAAATGTAGTTGCACCAGCTATGTCAAACGCTTCGCCTGACCAGTACGTTTTCCATACTGGAGCCACTAATGAATATGGAACTGGAGAACCCATGCAACAAGCTGTTCAGCAAGCTCCCATTAAAGCTTACATGTCTACACCGGGTGAAGGTAATAATAATGGTGCTAGGCATTTTGTTATAATGCATGTAATTAAATCAAATAGCAGTTATTGCGTCTTGCGTCGAAAACCACATTCTTAACTAATTTTAATTGTTTACTATTTTTAATTTTTTTAATAAATAGGAGGATCAAATGGCAAGCCAATTCAGATCCCATGTCACACTGGAGGCGGTGCTGGGCAGATTCCAGACTTCCCAAATATGCCAGCTCTGGGTTACAAGGTGACAATTCCTCAAATCCCACCAACCCCACCAGTGGATTTTGAAATCAGACAGTAGAGCATTACATTATAATGTTTTGCCTTAGCTAATTACAGTCGTTTTCCAGTATCAATTTTACTGAGTTTTGAAACAAATCTTCATCTTGTCTGTCTACTTTCGACACATGATTGAATAATTGTAGTTTTGTATGTATAACGATATAATTTATTTGCAAAATAAAAAAAACAATTACGTCTAATAAACGCCATGTAGTCTCCATTACAAAAACCTGGCACAGACGTAGTAAAAATACGTTTGTTTCTTTATTATTCGCATATGCATTACATACTTGTAGCTGTACAACATTGCGGTTGGATTTACTTTGACGTAATGGTAATACTCTTGTTACATGTTCTAAGGGAATGTTACGTATTCGAGACATGTCAAGTTCGGCAAACTAAGTAAACTGTATTTACTGTATTATAATTTGATAAATAATGTTTTGTCTTGTTTTTGCTGAACAAACTGGATTTAAGCACTGTTTTATTATAATATAAGGTTTATATGCACAAAATACATACTGATCGACATCATAAATATTTGCAACTAACTAACTGTGCATTTGTTTGCTTCACACGTATTTACCATCTGATATAAGCACAGGGTTCAATAGGGAGCACAAGTAACGTGATATTCGGTTTCGGTCACGATTAGAGCTCGTGATTTCAAATTAACATACTTATCGTTATGAGCACGTCCATGTAAACACTCATCTCAACAGAGCCAAAAAACTCGAAGACGACGGGTTTGACGCTAGTTGCAACAGGCTGTGTAAAAGTATGTGACAAAACCCGTGTATGAAACCGGATTCAGTGAAAGAGTATAGAAGCAATAGGGATCATAGAGGGATCTCTAGAAAATATTTTAATATATTATTAACTGAAAAAATTTAAGACCACAAAAAATGAACTGTCAATTTTTGCTGGTCCTAATCATTAGTCATATTTTTATTTTACAACTCCACTTTATATGCTCCACAGCGCGAATAACATGCACTGGTTTCAACACACTCCCTACAACTGCAAATCTACAACGGATTCTCCTGCCTTTGAAAACCTGTCAATTTCTTCTGATGACAGGGGACCTTACAGAAGGATTCGTAGAGAACCGAACAACAGAATTTGTTGACCTCATTACAAGAACGAACAAAGAAATTTTGCAAATACATCAGTTTACAAATCGTAGTCGCAGCAGTAACAATATTCAAATTGTTACAACTTTAATTTCGAGACACAATCCAAACTGCATTGTCAACATTGTGATTCCACCCACTAGATTGTACAGCTTGGGAAGATTTAGCTTTGATCGGCTACTTAATCCCTATTCCACTGTTGGAACTAATCATATTAACCACCAAGAGGACGTTGTTCTTCTAATTGTTGAGCACAGCATTTGGGCTCAGGTTCAGAGGTATACAATATTTTTCTGGGAATTTCCGTTGAACTTTCTTATACTTAAATTCCAAATCCAAAAAACGCAGCAGCCGTCACTACCACTACCACCATCAAATTATTCACAAATGGACGTTTATCATTTTAAATTGAGGTGTGAACATGCCCCTAGAAGCTGTGAAAACCACATACCAATTGACCAACAAGAACAACAATGGAAATCTCACAAGCAAATTCGAGACTATTTTAGAAAAAGTAGGAGAAATTTCTACAGGACAAAAGTTGGAGTCTACTACGGCCATAAGCCAGAGCCCAAGCCGACCTGGAATAATAATAATTCGGATTTTGATTTCGACTTATATCGAAAAATAAAAAATCCCGCACTGCTGCTCTCGGAACTGTCCGAACGCATCCCTCTTTCCAAGCTGTTCCTAATTCTTGCAGATCACTTAAATTTCACAATGGTCCCAATGTCCCATGAAGAGTTCCGTTCATTCGACTATGCCTACACAAAGGAAGGACGCATTTCTTCAATGTCCTTAATAGCAAGTCAGAGAAAAGAGAACCCAGTGGTTCCCATTGACTTGCGGAGGGTGCACTTGGTCTACGGGACTAATCCTGACCTGGATGCCCCTTCATGTTTCGCTGACCTTTTACAACCGTTTGAACTCACAGTCTGGATTTTCTTCACCCTTGCAATTAGCTCCATCGTCCTCCTTTTTAGACTCAGTTTTCATCTTAGCTTCCAGAAATCCCTCGCACTAGCATTATCACCAATTATAAATAGGCCCGCAAGCGTCACCTCGTCCTTGCAAACAAATCCAACGAGGCTTGTCTATGCAATTTGGCTCCTCACTGCATTTTTTACAGCGAATTTCTTTGTTTGAAAAATGCATAGCTTCCGAGTTGCTCCAGGGACAAAGGAGCCAAGCAAATCCTTTGAAGATTTAATGAACGAAAATTATGTGGTGGCTATACAACGTGGGCAGAAGTCCTACTACGATCATTTATTGCACATATGGGAGTCCAATACCCGGACTCATCTGAAAAACAAGTCCAGCAGCAGTGCAATACAAAGACATCGCTTACTCCTTAATAATTCTGTTGAGATTTTTGGGAATACAACAGGGGATCTGAGAGATATTTATGAAGCAGACAGATCCAGCACGTTGATGGATGTACGGGAGATTAAACCTCTATGTCCATTATTGCCCAAGATATTTAAGCGAAATTTTCAGCAAGCGAAAGATGAATTCTTTATATTCCCTTGGGTTTGGGATTTTCAAATGTCTAATGTGGATGCTCCTGTCAAGGTAGTGAAGGATATTATGTCCACAGGGATTTATAAATACATGTGGGATACATTTGACAATATGTTGAACAAACATCAGCTGGATTCGTTAAGAAAACTGTTTGCAAATGAGCCGGAAGGAGAGAATTGGGACAGATATGTAAATATTACGTTAGCTCCCCCAACTATTAAACTTGATGATTCTCTCATGAAAGCAATATTGTATGCATACTTAATGGGACTTTCTGTTTCAATTTTTTTATTTATTTTTGAGCTGCTCAAGAAACAATTTTTAATGGGAAAGAGGGGAGGTATTAGGTTTTATAAATGGACAATGGACACATTATGCTGGCTCGAATCATGGAATTAGTCCATTTCTTTACCCGTATTTTAACTAGGTGTATTATCGTGCTGTCAACTGGATTCAGAATTCAGACCGAACCCACTTGGGTATAGATGGCGCTCATCTTGAATCTTGAGCATTATAAAAGAAACTGGACTTGGAACTGCTATCGTCGATTTATTAGTGTGTCTTCTGGAGATTATACCTCACACATTACATTATTGCTGTTTACAACATTTAAAATAAACTCCGGTTCAACTTGCAATTTTGCTGTGTGACTGTGACAGTTCCAAAAAATACGCATTACAAAAATCATTCACTACTACACAAAATTGTTTAGGATAACGTATGTACCTAAGTAGGTTGCCTCTTAATAAAACTTTTAACTTTTAACTACATAGTTGCATGTATCAACTGCAGATTATAAATTCTGTATGGTTCTCACGGACTTCATTTTGTTATAGGTATTGAGGGAAAATAAGTAAGTATAATTGACGGCACTGAGGCTGAAGCAGAAGCATTATATGGAATTTATTTTATTAAATATTATAATAACGCTAAACGCTAAAAGGTTTTCTTTCTTCACTAAAATGTGAAGTACCATCTGCTGAAGAGACATAAATAATGTTGAACGAATAGCGCGAAGTTCGTAATTAACTCTTCACTGATACTCGTAGGTAGGCTGAATCGCTGTTTCACTGCACCGTAAGTCGTAAGCCACCGTACCGTACTACGGACTCAATGTCAGATTTCCAGTCACTTCAAGAACACAGTCAGCCAGTTGGATTCTAATTTTTATAAAAATATAAAATATTAATTGATTTTTCATGGGAATTTCATCGCTGCTTTTCAATAATTTGAAATTCATTACTCGTTCATCCTATCCAAATCTTCAAAGCGTTCATCACTTTGTCACAAGTCGTAAGTCGTGATAGTTAAATTCTCATCTCACTATTCAGTTCCAGTCACAAGTCAGTCGAAATTTTACTAAACAGAATTCTATATTTTCTTTTATTGATTTACCCACATACCCACCAGTTTAATTCTCACTCTGATTTACTAAAATCAATTTATAGAGCATACAAATAATTCCATTTCAATAGTTTTGAATGTATTGCATAAAAGCACACTTATAATAATGTACTTATAGTATTAGTACTTATCAAATATTGTAATGCATAGCGTGCATTGTAATTTGTAGTTATTATTAGTCATAAATATGTCTGACCACCTAAAAAAAATTCTATTATGTTATTTTATATTTAATCTTATAAATGTTAAACAATATTGAACAAAGTCAGGCAGGTACAAGCAACAAGGCTTTAACATTTAATTGCGAATTTGGTTATCGAGATGTAGGGGTGAAGGGTAAAACTATCCAACACTGGGCAAAACCAGCCAAACATTTTAAAAATTTAATGTTTACTTTTGTGGCTTTGTTTGGTCATTCCCTTTCTTCATGCCAGATGTATGTATATACATACAGCTTCCTAAATGCAATTTCCAGCTTATGTACTGCCGGCGTAACTGCCGGGGAATATATTGACTGATATTGTGATATTCGTATAATTAAGATACCTACTTTATTATGTACATTTAATATTTACAGAATTAAAAATGGCTGCGAAGCGAGCTTTAGTTGTCATTGCTGAGGGTTCGGAAGAAATGGAATCGGTCACTCCAATCGATGTTTTGAGAAGAGCCGGGGTAAGGAATAATAATATAGTTTTTAAGTTTGAATGAATTATTAAGTGAGTTAAGTAGTATAAGAATGACGTCAAATTACCTATGTACTTTCCACACTTTAGCGGTAAGTCAGGCTAAAATTGATTCTTGATTGACGTTTTGCTATTGCATTTCATAACTTACATTGCTTAGTTAGTACAGTTATTGTATTACATTTTACTTCTAGGTTGAAGTAACCGTTGCTGGACTCGTCGACGCAAATCCTGTCGTTTGTTCTCGACAGGTCATCTTGGGGACTGAAGTTGCATTTTCCCAGGCAGTCGCCAACAGTACGTTTGACGTCATTATTTTACCTGGTGGACTTAAAGGAGCTGAAGCATTTGCACAGGTTTGTGGATAAGGGTGTGGAAATTGGTTGAATTTAATTTCTGAATAAAGGAAACAAAATTTATGATTGCTGGTTTGATTAATATTGTACAGTCGGTAGAATTGGGGAAGGTTCTAAAAACTCAAGAAGAGGCTGGGCGCATGGTTGCTGCTATTTGCGCCGGTATGTAGAAATTAACATACTATATTTTATATAAGCGAGGAATAGCATATTGCATATCATTTATATTTCCTTATGGCTACGGATTTACTTATACTTACGTTACGAATACAACATTACATTATGTGTCGTTGTCGTTTCTGAATGTATAGTGAGTACCTAATAATTTAATGGAATTGATAACATACTTTCAGCACCAACCGCACTTAAGAGTCACGGAATAGGTTTGGGAAAGAAATTAACTTCTTATCCATCAGTCAAAGATCAAATGGTTGAAGGAAATAAATACGATTACCAGGAGGATCGAGTTGTTGTCGATGGTACGTATGGGTAACAGATATGTATAACATATAGAATTATATTACTCACAGAATTCAGTTCATTCACACTACTAAATTTATTTTGGAACACTGCCAGTCTTATTGCATTTAAAAAAAATTGTTCATTGTTCTCGGTGCTATAAAACAATAATATGGTCAACAATTTTCAGCACATACTTTAATGGGTTGTCATTGTATTGTTCATTTTAGGCAATTTAACAACTAGTCGGGGTCCAGGAACTGCAATCGAATTTTCGTTGTCACTAGTTGAACAGCTCGTTGGAAAAGACAAAGCAGATGAAGTTGCTAAAGGTATGCTTGTCATTCGAAACTGATTTTGTTTTTGCGTTCAGCAAATGAATACTGAATCAACACAGACAAGTTCAAGGAAGTGAGTCGACAGTTTTAGGATAAAATAATCATACTTACTATATGATGTTATTTTTTTGTCAAATACTGATTACTTATTGATAGTACTGAGTCAATTTTCTTGCAATAAATAGGACTTGTTAGTCTAATAAGTCTTTGGAGACGCGCATAAAACTTTTACTACTGGACAGTTTACAAGCTTATTCTTTTTATTACTATGCAAAAGCATAACAATTATTTGCCTAATGACATTTCAGTTGGTACCGTCAGTTGTTTTATTATCACGGTATGGCAGTTGTTGTTTTATTTTTACCATTAAAAAGACAAGTTAGGGCATTAGTGTTGCTAAAATATTTAGCTTTTAATTCATTATTCAAGTTTTTTTAATTAAATAATGTATTTTGACTGTATTTGATCATGTAACAATATTATTCCTGTAGATTAAAATTCTAGTATAGCATACGAGGCACACAAGTCAGGCATCTACACTGTCTATTTTTAAGTCAAATCTTCACTTGGAATTCATTATTTTTCATTTTTCACCCAAAAAATGCAGTGGTAAGTCCATGTTATACTGATACAACTATATCGTCTGTGAAGAACCAAAATGACCCATGTCCAAGTTAAGCTAGAATCAAATCGAGCTATGTCATAAAAACAAAATGAGAAACGAGCGTAAAATTTTAATTATATGAGTTTTTGATAAGTGTAAAATATTCTGTATACATGTTTTTGAAAAGTGTAAAATGTTAATTATATGAGTTTTTGAAGAGTGTAAAATGTTCTATTTACGTGTTTTTGAAAAGTTTAAAATGTTCTATTTGCATGTTTTTGAAAATTGTAAAATGTTCTATTTACATGTTTAAAATCAATGTAAAATATTTTATTTAAATGCTTTCAAGACATGTTCCAATATTTTTGTAGATAGTAGATATGGCTTTTAGCTACCAATGGATATGGGTAATTTTGGCTCTTCACGGACGATATAAGGCGCACTGTAAAAGTGTTACACATCGCCTTTTATTCTACTTGAAAATATTACCCAATCATGTCAACTCGCTGTGATTAAACTTGATAACAGCCACTTTACTTATACCTTGAACTCAAACTATCTCATAAGATGAGTTCGTCTACAAGTATTCAACCATTATTTGAGCAAGTGAAAGACTGACTTGGTTTCTACCTAGGAAGAAAAATTGTAGCCAGGGGGCTTCTGGGCAAATGACACTTTCAATTTTATTGCGGTACCTTTGAGAGATAGCAAATTGGGCACATTAACTACATACTATCTGTACAATATAGCGTCGTCACACTTGATTATATTTATAATATAAAATGTAGATATAATAGTAGATATATAGGTGTGTATAAAACTCTCATTAATTTTGTCTTCACATGTCTGCCTCTGATTGTGTTGTACTTCTGCCGTATGGATATGTACTTACATCCGCTTTGTAAATTAACACACAATTTATGAGCTTCTTGGAATGAATCATAGAATTAATATTTTATCATTTTTGTCCGCGTCATCCGATATACGACTAGACTAAAATTAAAACGAGTCGTGTACACCTATAAGTTGGTAAGTTACATTATCGTCTAGCGCTCTTTTCTTATAATGTTGTCTCTATGCCTCTCGCTCTCGATCCATAAAATGTTAATAGAATTTATCATTCGTTCTTTTTTTATTTAGCTACCACTGCTGCACTGACAGAGCTGACAAATATATATTTCGCAGGAAGATGCATGAATAATTATATCATCAAGTGCAAGATCAAATTTCATTGTTACATCTTTTTGCACATTACATTGTTTCATACTCACACTCACTATATACTTTTTAAACTGTGATCTTTATATTTTAGTTCTTTGATTATGATTAATTACGGCGTCCTCCATTATTTTCACGTTGGAATTCAAATTTTTCATTTGCCACAGGATACCTTTCGGTTTTCATTTTTCATTAACACTGAGGTAGGTAGATGATACCGCTCCTTTTTTTATTATGCTCGGCATTTTGTTTTTAGTTTCAGGAATGTCGAGGTACATTGTGATCGAGTATGCGTTTTTCATAGGTAGGTACCTACAAAGATTAAGCATATAGTATAGGGATATAGCGTCCGTGAAGAATCAAAATGACCCATGTACAATTTAAGCTAGAATTAAAATGAATTAAGTCCGTAAACCCCTAAATGAGAAAAGTACGTCCATTGTTAAGTATGAGTTTTTGAAAAGTGCAAAATATTCCATTCGCATGTTTTTGGAAAGTGCAAAGTCCTCTATTTACCTGTGTTTTGATAAGTTCAAAATGTTCTATTTACCTGTATTTTGATAAGCTCAAAATTTTCTATTTACACGTTTTTGATAAGCTCAAAATTTTCTATTTACACGTTTTTGAAAATTGCAAAATTTTCTATTTACATGCTTTCATGGTCGTGGTATTTTTTTATATAGATAATACATTTATTTTATTGTTAGCTAAAAATGAATATGGGTCATTTTGATTCTTCACAGACAATATTTGTTTTTGCTCGTCTTTTTTAAATCATCCGTAGTATTCCGTAGTATTCCGTAGTATTATTTAATTCGAATTTAATAAGCATATGTGTACCTTTAAAACCACATTGAACTTCAGGCAGCGTACGTAATGGTAAAAAATAAAAGTCCTTCTTTTTCAATTTATTATTATTGAACCTATGCTGTCTAATTCTAACACGCGCAAGTTTAACAATGAGTCATTTATTGAGACTATTTTGGCAGCTCTGATCGCATCGGTGTCTATATTCAGATGGCAGCCACGTAGTCGTCTCGTAACCACTACAAAGAAAAGGTAACAACACTCCAATTAGGTATTACAATTGGGTAACCTATGTTATATCCTACGACGTTAACAGATTCACAGACGGTGCCACAGGGACAGAGATAGATGCAGAGTCATAGGTAGATCTCTTGGGCGCAAAATAATTATCAATAGTCCATAGTCCATATCAGAATTAGAATCAGACCTACAGCCTACAGGTGATATAATAGATCGTATACGTCGCTATAATAACCAAATTGAAAGAGAACAAAGATAATGCAATTAGTTCTTGTTTCTTTTATGTGAACATTATCCTTTGATCCTTTGGGAATAATATCTAATGGAGGTATGTATACATGTACCTTACTTATTTATGTTAGCTATTGAGCTAACGATGAGCAGATGATACCTATTACAAAATATCGTACGTGTGTAGGTTTACACTGTTTACAGTACTACCATATCTCATTTGTTTTTGTGATGACAAATTTGGGTTTGTTCTTCTATAAAAGCCATAAATTAGTTGAGGTGGGGTGTGTGACGGTGAAGATCCATTTTCTTACTTAACATTCATATTCAATTTTTTTTTCTTTTCTGATTAATATAAAAATGAAAACACGCAATCTACAATCTGCAACAACGAAATCATGATTTTAAAATAGTGTCTACTTTTGAATGAATTTTTTAATTCAGGCTCTGGGTGTGGTATTTTACATACAAGATCAAATTTAGTATTAAGGGCCGGGCGAAAACTAACTCTCCCAGGGTTATATTAAGATGCAATTGAGATTGGACGAATTTTTAATAAAAACAATTTAGTTTGCAGTTCCTTCTCCGTCAGTATAGAAATAATCGCAGATAATCAGCGAATTTGAACCTTTAAAAAAAACCTTAAAATTTTGAATTTTTCTATAGTCAACAATAAAGCAGTAATAGTGCGCTTCAAAAAAAGTAGTTTTTGTAGTAAGGGAATAAGTTGTAGATGCTATTTTATTTACATGAAATGAAATACAGGAACAGGTTATATATTTATATAACGAGTTAAAAATACTAACGTAATAAAAATACACACTAAAGCTCCCTAAGAAGAATACAGTAAACAAACTCCCTAAAACTAAGCACCTCTGTGAATTGTTCAATTCATCCACCATAAAACCATAATATCCATCAAAGTAAATAATTAAGAACAGGATTAGTATATAGCACACAAAAAAGACAGATTTGGAAAACGTACAGTGATTATACAAAATATATATAGGTAATTATATATACAGCTCAAATTTTGTTGAGGAAATTGGAAAACATTCTCGGAAAGCTATACATATAACAGCGTCTTTGCTATAGGTAAATTAACTATAGTGAATTAACTACTACACACAAAATTTACAATGTATATTAACTAATATAAAATATATAATACGTATGTATGTTAAGAGTATGTTTAAATGGTGCATTCTGAAGTGCCTATATGTATCTCAAACCATCTGATTTCCCATCATCATCTGCTCTATTAATATATCTGTATTGTGTACTGCTGAATAAAATTTGAAAACTGGAAATAAGTTTAAAATTATTATAGTAAAAATTTAAAATATACGGAAAACATTTTTTAAATTCATATCCTGAAGGAGCCAGACTGAAGTTGCTCCAGCTGTTTCTGTAGATCTTGAATTTGTCTTTTCAGTGAGTCCTCACGAAGTTGTGTCAAATACGGAGATTCTTTAGAGTTTGTAATAGGGCGTGATGCGGGCTCTTGTTGATCAATTTGTGGAGCAAAGGTTGAGCTTGGGTAGCCGCCGCCACCTCCAGAAATACTGACAACACTGGCAGGAGTCACATTAACAAGCTGTCCATTTCCAAAATTCTTGTCAGACTGGCAAACAAAACACAACTTTAATAATCCACACCGATTTTTTTTAACATACTGTCATTTAGCCGCTTGTATTTTCCAGAATCAAAAATTGAGATACATAGTATTAATAGTACAAAATGGAAATATGAATTACCTGTTGTTGCTGAGCAATCCCTGCGGGTGAAGCTGGATATGGATAGGAAACGTAGTCATTTTGTGGGTACACAGATACTTGTTGTTTGATTGGAGAGACTGGATAGTAGGATTGACCGCCGGAGAAATCATGAACAGCTGACACTGGGACTGGACTGAATGGATATGGGTATGGAGCAGGGGCGCCCAATGGAATGGCTGAACTCACTGGAACACGACTGGCAGGAATCAGAGCTGTGCTGGGCACCTTTTGAGCCGGGATACCGCTGAACTGAGCCAAGATTTTAATGGCACTGGGCATGGATGGAAGATTTGGGACAGCGTAGATGGTAGTCAGAACAACAGGTGTGTCTGGGGAAATGACCGTGCCGACGGGGACAGGAGCAAGAAGAGCGCCAGTCACAATTGGATAGTTTAGTCTAGCTCCATGGGGACCATTAAGTAATACTGTAAAACCTGCTGGGGCAATCACTCGAGTTTCCGAAGCACCAATCACCATGGGTCTTTCCAGTGGGATTTCAACTGCTGGGATGTGACCTGGGCTGGTGGAGAGAGCACTCGTCAATGGGAGGGTTCCACGGTACTTTGTGAACACAGGGGGCAGGCGGATCCTCACTGGTACTTTCTGGACAAACAAATATAGTGAAGAAAATTGAAAATTGGAATATTTTAATACTTGAAAATGATAATAAAAAATAAAAAGCAGACGCAGTTTTCTTAAATTTTGCGTGTTAGCGCTACTTTTAGAACTTACATGTTGAACATGTGGGAACACGTTAAGTGCCGTCTGTGGTACAATGTACAAAGTGACTTCCTTCTGTTCTTCCAGTTGTGCCATTGGTTTCATTACCTCAACGTCAAAAATTGGAGAAATTGGAATCACTGCTGGGACACCCTGTTTGAGTACAAAAATTATACATAAAAATATAGCTGCACTAAAATCCTAAGACATTATGCATTTATAATTAAGCTGGAACTAATATAGAACAGGTTGATTATTTTAAGCTTAAATTAGTTATTCACAACATGTATAATAATTGTTGGAACTTTTTAAGCCTACACATTTTCCTGATTTTTCTGAAAAATAAAGAATCATCCTTCGAGCTCAACAAAAAAAGGTAGGTACGTGTTATATAGTCACTATTTGAATTGATTTTTTTTTGCATATTATGTGCATGTATGCTCCAGTTCCAGTTAATTACCCCCTTTGCATAATAATAACATACCTTCAAGACATCATACCTAATCGTAGTAAGTGTGTAGTTCTCATAAAATACTACACCCTCTTCCTTGTGCTTACCATCCTACCTCTATGTAAGTTTAATTGTAGGAAACAAACACTTGTATTTTCAACAACCGACTAATTACAGGTAGCATCCCCTTGTAATTATTACGATTAATTAAATTGTCTAATCAGGAGTACGAGGAAGGTATTCATGTAGTTTAATAATAAAGTCATAACCGGAGACGAGAATATACCTACAAAGACGAAAGACGGTGAGTGAGAGATCTATAATCTATGTGTTGTGTGCATCTTTAAGTATGTAGGCATCTAATATTATTACATCAGCTGTACATTTTATTAGTTCAAGGTTCTGGGTGGTTATTATAATATATATTATTAATTCCTCCAACCGTATAGTAAACATGCATGTACCTACTCCTTGTATATTTGTTTACGTTTTCCGTTTTTCCACAAAGCTTATTTGCATTTCTCATAATTAAAAGTAAAAGAAAAACAAAGCTTCCAGGACTTATTTATTATACACCTGAATCGCTTGAATCAAAATTTAATTTTATGAATTTATTACAAGGAAAGAACAGAAAAAATCACGAAAAGTTCAAGCCTGCTCAAAAACGCTAAATCTGGGAAATGAAGCAAGTAAAATTGAAAATAAGTTAAAAGGATTTCACACAATGACAATAAATACAAAAAACAAATGTAAAAACACGGAAGATTAAATCATTCCAACATTCGACATTCAAATTTAAGTTCGGCATTCGAAATTTCCATGTTGACTTTGACATGTAATCTAATCTCAACCGTATAGGTAATGATAAAAAAGAAAAAAATGTGCTTGATAATAATATGAATAGCACTCTAGATTTTATTTTGGTATTTAAGTTTATGTAGTGTGATAATTAATACGAAGTCAAGGAAGTATTTAGTGCTGCAAGAAGAAAAGAAGAAATAACTTAAATATATTTACCTAATTAAATATGTAATTAACATCAACGTCAACCTCCCCCCTGAGAAAAAAAGAGAAAGAGGAGGCTCCTTAGTCACTTACCATATTTGTGTGTGCTAAACGGGAGAGGGAAAATGCCTAACTGTGTGTGTAAGTGGTCTAGTTTAATAAGTTCTTTAAATTTGGAGGTGATCCTTTTGTATATTATCGGTGTGAGAGATTTTCATTATTTTTACAGTACGTGTTGAAGATAAAAGGTAGAAAAACTTGTACAAATTTTGTAACCTTTTGTTGTTGGGGATGATTGTAATTGTAGTGGGCAGGTGAGCTAAGAGGAAACGGCTGATATCCATAGCCGTACTGCTGCTGCTGCTGCTGTAAAAAATGTGGAGATGCTGGTGGCGGAGCCTCGAAATAATTCCCAGCCTCCACATATCCTCCTTCAACTGAAACCATCCACATGGACATCATGGCCATCGTTGCCGTCAGAATTTTCATTTTCTATAAGCAGGTATATATTATTTCCATTACTTAACACCACATTTATTTCATTTTTACTCCTAATATTTACTACACTAATAAAAAAACAACGGAAGGAATAATATGTAAAAATGCTAAAAAATTTGATTGAGTAGATAATCTGTATTCAATTTTTGCAATTTAAATCCAATGCAAAGACAGCATAGCTAATTCGTAATTCATAATTGTAATAATTGTAATTTAATATGTATAATTAATAATTTATCATGGTCGTTTATTACGCTTTCATTACGAATTTTTTCGAACTACATTGCGCTTTATTGCATAGACTCAAATAATAAAAACAACAATATCATAGGGAACACCGTGTCAGTTGTCAGATGCTGACGATGCACGATGTATATTATAATTAATTACTACAAGACTCACTGACTCAGCAGACAGAACAAGTTGTAAACCGCTAAGCTAAATTTACATAGGTAATATATGAAAGCAAACTCAACAAACTTTTAACAACAAAAAATAAACAAAAACAAAAACTGCGTGCTCTGATTTTTAATTTAATTCTGAATAGTTTCTGAATAGGTTCAATTCTGCAATACATAATAATATGTAATTAGGTATATAAACATTAATTGTTTGAAATTCAAAATTTCAATAGTAGGAAAATTAATTATTATGCGGCCAAAAATTTGGATAATATGTAAAAATATAATTTTCTGACTCAATTTGAATGAATCAATAATCTGATTCTTTTTTATAATGATGTTGAGTTATGGCTATTGTTATTGCTATACTATACTATTGTCGTCATTCCCATTAAGCTCACATAGGGAACGACGTGTGAGGATTCCCATTAGCATTTCAATTAATAATTATGAGAGAATGAGACGAGATAGACACACGGTACGGTGATCTATTCTAGATTAGTATAATACCCAACAAGAAAATGCGAGAGAGTAAAAACGAGAATGAAACGTCAAGGTAAACGACTTATTGCCGCTATATGCCACCGACGCCGCACGGTGCTTCCCTATATCAGAATCAGAGCTTCTTATATTGCTGGTCTACTGATAGTCTTCTGAATAAAAAAGTTAACACAGGTAGATAGATCGACACAGATGCCTGACCTAATCGTAATCGTATCATTTTGACTATACTATGACTCGTCTTGGTCTTGGTCTAGTCAACGATGACGATGATTAATTTGAGATTGTTAATTCAGCGGCATGTGTTTTATGTATATAGTTATACTTTAAGTTTAGACTCGTATCTACTATATAACTATGCAGATGTATACTCCAACTGGATTTTAATTGCCGACGTGTCAATAATTATATAGAATAATATAGATCAAAGTTCTCACATGTTGATTTATACATCTTCAATTATGACCATTTACTTTGTTATCTACAGCACATCCTCTTTCGCATAGCCTTTTCCTTCAAGCTACTTACTACACAGAAAAATTAAAATTCTGAAGGTGTACCATTTATATTTTTTTTAAGTGCCGCACGAAGTTTAAATTAAATGCCAATTACCAATGTATTAACTTGAATTTGTTTCGGTTCTCAAGTGCAATTACTCACACGAAGAATCTGACTGAGACTGTTGTGAGTCGGCAGTAAAACTGGTGTGTCTTAATTAAGTAATTGCCTACTACGTATTGCTATGCTTAAGTACATATATTTGCATAGTACTTCCGCGAGTAATGAAACGCTATAAGTTGTTTACGGTTTTATAAGCTATTTTTAAATTGGCTAAAAATGAGAGTGAAGTTTACCGTTACCGCTCCACTGTATTCCTTTAAGAAAATATGGAATTCAAATAATTTTAAAAATTCTTATTTTATATGTATCCTACCAATTGAGGCCTACTGTATTCCCCATAATATCAAACTGGTCTATACTAGTTCCGAATTCCAATCTTCCAGACTCGTATGCTAATACAAACTCGTATACTGCCATATTATAGTGTGTTAAATGGACCCGTCTACTACTCAAACTCCGACCTCCCAGACCCGGCTACTATTATTGGAAATACGAAATATTGAGATTTTCGGTTAACGCTATTGCGTAACAGCTTCTATGGTTATGTTAGAATTTACTAAATTATCTTGAACTGCAGCCATTTACGGCAAGTAAACTATCCATAAGTTAGACATGTAAAATTTTGATAACAATATTTTTCTGCTCTATAATTTATTACCTGAGACTCCATAGTAGTGCTGCTGCTATCACCGTAATTTCGCTTTCGCTCTCGATCTCACAATAAATGCAGTTTGGTTTTCCAGGAGCTATATTATACAGTAATTCACAGATAGTTCACAATAACAATATAGAAATGTCGTATTTTCAAAATTTTTTGAAAATACAGCTAAGAAAATATATAGCAAGTTGCTGTTGTTGTTGTTGGACTGATTTCTTGAGACTTGTTGAGACTAAGAATAAGCGATGCGATAGGATGGGAGATGGTGAGCCGTGTGGACGGAACAGAACGGAGGATTGTGAGAAATTAATCCTCCTTTCATCCCAACCATCTTTATATATGCGTCCAGGGAACTCATTGTTAGATAACTTAGCCAGCATACTACCACAGAAGACAGAAACCATACATAGAGATAGACACATTACAACAATATAAAACAATGTGTATTTGTATTACATATATGAACATAGAACTGGAGGCAGACATACCAATTTTACATTGAATTCTTCTATATGTTTTATTGGCAACAACTATACAGTACTACAGAAAGGATCCTATTTACTTTTCAGTCATACGCTATCTATTATACACTCAAAAATCCATTTGATCCTTTACTATTATTGTGTACCTGACCTTACGCTTGAAACAACTACGAGTAAAAATGCAGGCAGAGATTGATAAGTAGTGCACTTTCCTCACATTTATTACGTGCAGACATGACTACCTATACTATTGCGTGACCACTATATTTTTTGTTTTTCTCAATCTGACTGATTCAGAACATATAGCCCTATGTAAAAGTGTAGTAAAACAGCAGGCTTTAATCTATAGCACCGCAGACCTTAAAGCTTCTTTACATATTATACGATCTTTAATAATTATATTATGTACCTACTTATACACAGAAATTAATCTCCTACGGGATAGAAGAAAAAAAACGCATAATATCATTACAAATTTCATTTCCTATAAATTAATTTTAAATTATTGTTTATTAATTAGCCAGCAAGCCTATCACCGTACCGGGCTGGACTGGACACATTATGGCTCTAAACATACTTAACATGTACAAGAAATAAACATCCCTGTCCTTTTCCATCACCTATATACATAATGATTTTGAATACTTAACGAACAGCAGGGTTTATCACGTACATAGTATAGGTAAGTAGATGATGTAAATACTTCAATATTTATCTTCACTCTTCGTTCAAGCTAGTGTAAAAACTATTACCATAACCATAACCATGTATAGCTATCAAACAATTAGTGATGAGAATGTTTTTTGGAATTGTTCACAGGCAAAAAAAAGCGCTCTCAAAACGTTTATTCGTTAATTAAGTATTGGTCATTTTTAAAATTTATTTACAGCAGTGTGTACATCCTGGATCAGTCTCAAGACCGAAAGATATTTAATAATTGCGTAATTTACATTTTATTCTGCTGACTACTATTAATTTAGTGAGCTCCAATTATTTGAAGCAAATCCTTGTTTATGTATGTAAGTATAGGGAGGCAATAGGCAACATTAATAAAAATATAAAAATACTACCTAATTAATTGTAAGGCACGCGGGTCCAGGCCCAGGTCCTGGGCCGAAACCGCTACTTGCTCGGTATCCGTACTCCGTACTCAGACCGTTAATGTTAAATGAAGAGCCTGTGTGTGTGTGTGTGTGTGTGTCTGAGGGTCAAAGTCAATTAGCCAATGTCAGTGTTAAGGTGTAGGCATAATATACGTAAAATTATAGACACTACGAGAGACTACGCGACGATTGATGATTAAGGGCTGCATTACAGAACATTGAGAGATAATGATTACATATTATTATGTACTATGTAGAATGGATACTTAATGCATTTCATTTTTGTTTTTGCCACCAGACATACACAGAAGTGTTTAATGATAATATTTAATGGCGAAAGAGGAAATTGGAAAGAGATCGATAAATCAAGTATGTACTTAAGGCAGCCTCTACTTACTGTTAGTATTGCGAAAAGAACGTTTAAAAATCGATATACTTAATTATTACTCACTACTTACTTACACTACCAATATAGAGAATTGAGAGCCAGCCACTCTGACTCTCTCACTGAATTATGTGGGCTTCCATAATAATTCCATACCTCATTATTAGAAAAATAATAGTAAAAACGAAAACACCTCTAGTCTAATTATGCATGCAAATTGATTTTTAAAATGCCATTTCAATGAAATTTACTTTATAAAGAACGTATATAGCTACTTATATAGCTTAATCGATTAGAGACCTATATCCATCGCCATTGTCTGTTGCATAGACATAACTATTATCTGTTCATCCGTTTCATTCACGTTGCTTTCTTTGGTTTTTTGGTGGGACAGTTTCACACCTACTGTTAACTAACCGATGCCTATAATCCTAACGAGGTCCGTTTAATTATTTTTTTTCGTGTAAAACAGTAGTAATCAAATAGTATTTTAACACGCAATGGAAGAATAACTAATTTTGATTTTGATCAACATTGTATAACACTACGCACAAACGGTTAGTCATTCGTTTAAGTCGCATGCTTATTTTTGAAAAAAAATACGTAAATACAAATATCAGTTACATTATATAGCATTAAGTTAAAAACCGAAATACGACGTCGTGCAACGAAAGATTGTCTAAAGGAATTTGAATTTTTGAAAACAAAATTTTACATTTTTACCACAATATCAATTTTTGATTTCGAATTTTTCATTAGGCGTGGCAGTTAGTCAACAAAGGGCGTGCTTTAAACCTACAACATGTTTGAATTTAATGCTTATAATATTTAGTTATATATTCGTTTATTTTATAGTTGTATAAAAGCGTCCGTTACATAAAGTTATAGATAATTTGTTTCTACGGATTTTGTTATATATTAGTTACTTACAAAAGAATCAGATGTATTTTATAAGTTATTGATTGAAATTTGAAATACAGTAAGAATGTCAAGTGTAAAAGAAGTACATATTTAAGTCAAGTTCGAAGCGCCTGCTGCTAATCCGTTTTATTTCTATTCTGAATTAATTAAATTATCTAGTAAAATTTTAGCCATGTAGCATGTACGTCTATTTTGTGAGTGACTTGTGAATTTGTAATAAAAAACCACATTTTAATTGGGTCAGCAATTAACTAATGAAAAAGTCTTCTGAAGTTTTCCAATGTCCGACTGAAAGCACACGTTTGTAGATAATACGTAGACCTGTCAGATTAAATTAAGATTTGTTCACTGATTCGTAAACAGAAGGAACTGACAACTGACGCGACTACACCATTGCATTAAAGAGATTAAGATTAGTAACAACAAGTAATGACTACATTAAATGATTTCTTTTTTTTTTGCACAGATTACAAACTGTCCCTGTCTATACAACTCATAATAATACGCATAATGTATTTATTAGCGCAGAATTATCACCATAATGTAGATCCATATTATTTAATCCCTAGTCAGGTTATGGGATTATAATCTATTAGGCCTAACCAGGACCAGGATATAGGCAAGCCAGGCAAAAAAGTCTACACAAAACTAGGTACATAGATCAGACAGATGCGAGGGTGCAAAAGCTATAGAGGTAAAAAATATTTAATTATCTGTAGACGACGGACGACGATCGCGATCATCGTCTTTCAATAATACGTACGTGTAGATTAGAAGATCATATTACAACATAAGTAGGCACAAAGTAAGACATGAGGCATTATTAACACTAGGAAAAATCATGAAGACTGAGCTGTAGAACAAAGTTGCCGACCGACGAATTACATTTCTGCATAATTAAGTTTATTTCGTGTTGTCAGCCACAAGCAAGCTTAAATTGTGTTGATATTAAAATTGAAACTACTTGCGCTCTGAACTGATGCGGTGGACGGTGTCGGATGTGACAGAAAATGGAATGCTGAAACTCAACTTTTAGTTTTCAAGGAGACTAGAGGACTATGTAAGTTGACGGATTAATTGATATTAAATATTCAAGTTTGGGGAGTAGCTGAAAGGACATTTTATATACATGTATTAGTATTGCTAATCCAATTATTTTGTATGTACCCAAATACCTACATAGGTTTATTGGTTAAAGTTGAAGGTGCAAAACTGTGCGACTTTATTTAACAAATTAAACATGTTTTATATCTAAAAATAAACACCACTGCAGAAATGTTACAACTTATAGGTATAAACATACCTACCCATTAAATGGAACAATTTTCGTGTTTGTACAAAATAACATCAGCTAATTTCTTTTGAAGAAAGATATTTTACGTTAAAACTTCCCTTTGACGCATCATCCATCGTTTTAGGCATGAGCTTTTTCTGGTAGGGGAGGAAAATAATAATTATTAATAAAATAATAAAGCAGAACTGGGTGTGAAAAAATAAAAATAATTGCCATTGAACCAAGCATTGCCTTTCCTACATTACATTGCGTTGAATTGGTTTGGTCTGGCTTTAACTGCATTAAGTACTTTGGTTCGCTCCTCTTCCGCGTCACAACAATAATGAAAAATTTAACTATAGAAATAATTATTAGGATTAGTGTTCAAAAAAGTTCCAATTCCATCCCGTTCATTATAGCATGGGGGAATTAATCTAATATCTAATTTTAATGCAGCGTTTGAGTTCTGATTACTTTTAAGAATAATGTGGCTACTGTATATAGAAGCTATGCTCTGTATAAACATACATACACCCTACCTACATATTAAAAGTAATATAATAATACGCTATAATATGAGAAAGAATTAAATGAAAAGGTTGCTTGAATAAAATTATGAATGCAGATATTAAATTATAGCCGGTGGTAAATAAAACCATTAACTGTTACTAACTCTTCCACCGCCTCATTATCATACATTACACATTTACACTTCATAACTATACGCTGTATGTACTACTGTGAGACAAGCTAATGTCCAATATAAATGTTATATCTGTAAGTAGGTTCTTTGTTGAAGCTGAAAATAAAAATTATGATGGTTAACCTTTGGCTCGTCGTCTTTTTGGTGAGTGCCGTGTCACTATGTGTCTACCTAGAGTCTGCTCTGACTTGCTTTTTTTCAGTGTCATCGTATAGGAAGAGGAATATTCAGATATGCCAATTACCCACATCATCATCGTCACAATCAGAGACATGCTGACAGACCTGAACTGAATTTGGAAGAGCGGATGGCGGATAGTTATTCAAACTTATATCTGCATAATATTGTTGAAGGTGCAAAGTATAATATCTACAGATTCTGTAAGTTTTTCCTCTGACAGAGGTTTATTCTACCTTCAATGGTCGTTTTTCAACGCTGAAAAAGTCAACCACATTAATAATAATAGACTTTATTCGTCAACTGCTTTCATTACAGAAAGATGCCAAAATGACACAGTATACGGCTCAAGGGATTTACAAACAGAATTAGATAGAATTGGTGTTGTATGGTGCATAATGTGTTTAACACATGGTGTTAACACATGCATGGTGTTTAATGTGTTGTAAAATGCAAGTGTAGATACCCTGTTTTGCATGCTCATCAGCTTACAACTATATTATTATAATGTTACATAGCTAAAAAAAATAAAAACAGAAGCAGACGTATTTTAGATATCGACATGAGGATGTCAGGATCCAGGATAGGAGTGCAGACAACGAGAGTGACTTATGAAACATTCATAATATTCTACAGACAGGCTTTCCACGTCCACCCTTTTTGGGACTTGAGTACACTCAGAATATTTTAATTCGTATAATTATCACATTATAATTTTTCCACCCTAATAATTATCCCTCTTCCTTCTGCTACCACTGAATATAGATTAGGCTGGTGAATATACATATATGTATTTATGATCTTTAAAACAGTTTCTACATTATAATAATAATTATTATATATATTTTCTGCGAGTCAAGGAGTTGTAGTCAGTCGGTCGGTGTTACGAACTACGTGAATACGGATACAATAAAAATGAAAATGCAGGCAATAACATCGACATACAAACACACACAAACATCAGACACACATCAAATCACAAAATCAAATCAAATCATGTCATATCATATCAGATCAAGTTCAATAGTAATAATTAATTACAGTCGGCAACTCTGTTCCCTATCTTTATAATTCTTCTGGATGGTATGTTTCTCTACAGCAATGGACTGTACTTTCTATGTAGATAATAATTACATGATTATGATTAATTCACCCATAGGTACTTACTGGTTGGTTAGTTAGATAATTAGGTATGTTGATGGTATAGAAGTTGCCTCAAGCCGTCGAGTCACCCGCCCGCTACACTCTATAATTTTCACCTTAAATGCACACTCGTACACTACAATCACATCTATAAACATAAGGAATAATCCAATTAATTAAAACAATAATTATTCCCATTCCAATTTCCAGCCAACAACGCTCAAGCCTCTCATGGCATGGTTGAAATGACCAAATCCAATCCAAATGATAGATGCAGAACAAGAAATGAATGCTCAAAAACAGGTGTGTCAATTCGGCCGAGAATAATCAAATTAATATAATAAGTTAATTTACTTTATATATTTGATTTTGATACAATTAAAAGTCTCACATTCATTTCGTTGTGCTTCCTTATTCAATTCCATGTCCGGGACTGAACAGAAATCGCACGTCCAGGTCCAGCAATGACACGCGTATTATATAGTGTTGGTACCCTCGCCACAGCCACGTCATTTTAGAATTAAATTACACCAAATTTGCATATCAAAATTATTACTAACTTTATTCATGTAAAAAGTATTTTATCATGAGTACAAGTGTTAAGAATATACCTACGCAAATATAGGTAAGTACCTACCTACATGTAGCATTGAGCCCCTTGCAAATAAACACAGTGTTAATTGTACTGTTATCATTAATTTTATACCATAAACCTCATATCTGTAGAATCGCAAAGTGGGCTGCCTTAAAAGACAACAACGAAAACCAAATACAACAAAAGTATAAGTAAGTAAGCAAATGATGAAGAGTACAGTAGCAAATACTATATTTGATTACAGTGCTTCGAACATCGTAAAGTAAAGTGAGTTATAACCTATTAAGGTTCCACATCTCAATGCACATACATACATACATTTTAGTCTAGTGGTAAAATCGGTGGCAGACCAAGTCATAGTCCCACTCATTTTCCTCCGTTCCGTCTAGAGAAAAAACGGCGACAAAGATTTTAATTTAATTAATCCTCTTATTCTACTGAATTTTTCAATAAACTTAAGTCAAATTTGACACACGGATCCTTTCTTAACATATCACTGGTTGTTTTAAATCTTATTGCAATATTCATTGCAAGTAATTCTTGGTAGAGGAGCTTGGCTGCTTTAGGTAGGGCAACCGTACTAAGCTATAAAAAAATCAGAAACAAAAATAAAATCACGAGAGGGAACGCGGACAGAAACCATACGTTTTTCGAAGTTCATGTCCCAATAAAAATGCATATTACAATCCTTACATTGTCAGAACGCCGATTAACTTCATCACATAGTTTACATTTATAGTAAGGAGCTTGCTTTAATGCTGCATTCACATAAGGTTCCAGGGTGACCAAATTTCCACATTCGTTGCATATTTTGTAGTAGGCTGCATCTGAAACCTGAATTCAGGTCCAATAATACAAATTAAATCTTATGAACCGAAATTATTCTTGCTAAAAAAATCGCATCTGTTTCAGAAATTCTTTTCATGGTTTACGCTTTACAGAATTCTTGGCTTTTAACTTCATAGAATTACCGTAAACAGCCGTTCGTGCAAAACTCCAGCAGATCCATGAGCAATTGTACAATCCCGTTCCATCTCACCATACCTCTGAGCACCTTCCCTAGTTAAACCCCTCTTTGGCTGGCCCTCCAACTGTGTCACGGCACCCCGACATCGAATATTCAATTTATCATCCACCATATGACGTAGTCGCTGTAAAATATCATGTAAAATAGGTAAATCGTAGAATTTCATGCGAAGATGTTGACATGATTCGATGATTCAATTATTCTATTTGTATGTTTACATTTTATGAGTTAGCGGTGATAAAGTCCAGAAAGTCCTACCTGATAAAAATTAACACCCATGAAGACTGTCGACACTACCTTTTTCCCGGTGATCCCATCATACAGAACTTCTTCCCCATGCTTGTGGTAGCCGGCGGGAGTCAACCATTGTGCAAACGAGTCTGGAGTCAAAGGCTGAGAAAATGCAGTGGCATCTATAGTTTCCCTTAAATTACCTTTCCCGGCGCATACAGCTTTTCCAGCCAAGGCTTCAATGAGATGGCCCCAGGTCATTCGAGACGGAATCGCATGCGGGTTGAGAATTACGTCGGGGACGATTCCGTCCTTTGTAAACGGCATGTCCTACTTACGAAGTATTAAAATTTTAGGTATCTAATTGCTTTAAACTTTACTCCTGATAGTAACCCAGGAGGATCCAATGGAACTAATACGACATTACATATTACAATATTCCACTCTGTATCCTGTACTCACCTCTTGCCGGTAAATCATACCGATGACACCTTTTTGTCCATGCCGAGATGCAATTTTATCCCCGAGTTTAGGAACTCTTGTTTCCTGTATGACAACTTTATGAACTCTTTGGCCTTCCTCATTTGTAGTTATAAATGCATCCCTCACAACTCCATTTGTATTCAGCTTTGCTGCAGTAGACATGTCCCGCTTTATTCCACCACACTGGGCAATTTTACCTTCGAAATAAATTACAGTACCATTACTAAGGAACCGAATTCAACAATTTCAGTTAATATTACAACTAACATGGGAACCTACCCTGCTTGAACACATGGATTCAAACGAATTGTATCATAACGTCTTCTACTGTGGCTAGTAACTGCTGCTAGTATAGTCGTTCGGGTGCAAAATGGCTTATCTCTATTTTATTCGAATTTGCATTTTCGAAATTTTCTTGAAATAAAAAGTCAAGAAAATTCAGTTGGAATAACAGTGGAAAATTTTAGTGAAGACAGGGTCCCCCCTTCCATACTTTCGTGAAAACGGATAAATTATGACTTGGAGTAAATGTAGTGTTAAAATTATGTTTGCTAATAATTATCATCTTTCTGCAACTGAACATACTAAAAACACTACAACTGCCATAGGGTCGTCCATAAATGACGTCATAGAAATATGACGTCAGTTATAGGACCGTTCCAGTTGTAGTACCGCATCAGCCGAATCATTGTTTAAATGGCTATCCTTAACATTGAATGTCTTAAATATCCAAGATTGGGGTATGAAATTTCAAAACTCGAAGGGAGTTTGGGAGATTTGGGAGCTTTGGGAGGGAGGGAACACTTGGAGTTTTAGGAGTTTTGGGAGTGCTTCCTCTTAAAACTCTCTAGGGAATTCCCTAAACGCCGGGAGTTTTCACGCTGGGAGTTTTGTGAGTTTTGAAGAGGCCAAACTCCTAAAGACACGGCATCTGTGAATTTCATGCCAAACCATCAAAGTAAGAGCCAGTTCATTGTGATTTACAATATAATAACTAGCGGACAAATAGGTGTATTGCAGATTTATAAATTTTGCTTATAAAAGTGTGTTAGTAATTGCTTCTAATTTATATTGACGCTTCCAAAACTCCGAAAACTCCTAAAACTCTCAAGGGAGTTTTGGGAGTTTAAGGAAGTTTTGAAACTAGGAAGTGTCGGAGGGAGTATTGGGAGTTTAAGGAGCCTAGAGAGTCTAGGGAGCCTTCAATACTCCGGGCACGAAACGCAGGGAGTTTTGAATTTGCAATCCCTATCCAAGACTTAAAATGATTTATTATGATACATTTCTTTTGTACAGTTGGACGTCGATTAAAATCGCTGCCATGAATTTCATGGAACCTCGTATAAATATTAGCGGCCGTCCATAAATGACATCATAGGGAGGTTCAATACTTGGATATTTAAGACATCCCATGTTAAGGATAGCCATTTACGCAATGATTGAGGGCCATCTATATATTACGTTTTAACTTCTAGGGGGTAGAGGGTTCAGCTGAATGACGCATAGAAACGGCAGGCAGGGGGGAGGATCTTAAAAATTACGTTTCAAGGAATTATTTTGGATTCTAAATTCTTTGTACCCGCAAATCGAAGCAGATACATTGTAAATAAAATGTAACGTGTAGTATAAAATTCATGAAAAAAACATCAACTTTTATGGGGGGGGGGGGCATTGAGAAATAAAAATTTGGTAACGATGTAACGATGTAGGGGGATGGACAGGGTTTAGCACACAAATCTGAATACATGTATGCATTGTAACAGTTAGGCTATTAAGTTAAGCTGATGACAGGAATGTTATGCATTCCTAAAACTGGAAAATTTCAATGACGTCATTTATGGACGACCCTATTGCAGTTGTAGTGTTTTTAGTATGTTCAGTTGCAGAAAGATGATAATTATTAGCAAACATAATTTTAACACTACATTTACTCCAAGTCATAATTTATCCGTTTTCACGAAAGTATGGAAGGGGGGACCCCGTCTTCACTAAAATTTTCCACTGTTATTCCAACTGAATTTTCTTGACTTTTTATTTCAAGAAAATTTCGAAAATGCAAATTCGAATAAAATAGAGATAAGCCATTTTGCACCCGAACGACTATACTAGCAGCAGTTACTAGCCACAGTAGAAGACGTAATGATACAATTCGTTTGAATCCATGTGTTCAAGCAGGGTAGGTTCCCATGTAAGTGATAAGTGGTCAGGCGTTAAATCAAATTCTGGTGATTCTGTGTTTAAAATAGTTACCAATCACCAGCTGCCTTTCAAAAATCTTAACTCCAACACCTGGCAGACCATCTTCATCAAGATGGTCATACTCCTCTGTTTTTAAAATTCTCACTTCGCTTTTCTTAGGGCGCTCAAAGCATTCATCCTATATAATAATGTAAATTAAAAAATTATTAGATATAATATACATACCGTATATTCTATAATAATGCGCGGGTCTGTAATAGTGCGCGGGTCTGAGAGGTCTCAGTTTGAATAGTACGCGGGTCTATTTAACACAGTATTAAATGGTAGTACGCGGGTCTGTAATAATACGCTGGTCTGAGAGGTCCAAATTTGAATAGTACCTACGTGGGTCGTACTATTACAGAATATACGGTAAGCCTGTTATTCTTTTAATGTGGGTTTACAACTCTATATCTTATATTAAGGAATATTAACGTCAACAATATACAGGATTAATTAATGTGTAAGTAAGTAAGTAAGTAAGTAAGTAAGTAATTGCTTTATTGTAATAATCACATTGTATTCATATTTGGGCGGGTGTAAGGCTGACGTCCGGCTATGTTGCATCCCTATGTTTTATCCATATGTTTCATCCCTATGTTACATCCCTATGTTTTATCCCAGTGTTGCCGCTATGGCAATCACTATGTTTCATCCCTATGTTTTATCTCTGTTTTATTCCTATGTTTTATCCCCAAAAAGGGTCTATGAGGTCTAGACGCCCTTGGGTCGATGCCTAACCTTTCCAATTTCCGGTTTGATTTAATTGTGAAGAATTGCTATTAATGCGTAAGGTTTGCGATCTTTAAGGGTAGACAATGTTTGATTGGGGTGTGGGGGTGGGAAAACCAAATAACCTAACTGTTTTGAGGCAGCTCAGGGAGTCTGTTTGAATGTGTCTTAAGTTTTAGTAGTAATTCTTCACAATTAACTCAAACCGGAAATTGGAAAGGTTAGGCATCGACCCAAGGGCGTCTAGACCTCAAAGACCCTTTTTGGGGATAAAAAATAGGAATAAAACAGAGATAAAACATAGGGATGAAACATAGTGATTGCCATAGCGGCAACACTGGGATAAAACATAGGGATGTAACATAGGGATGAAACATATGGATAAAACATAGGGATGAAACATAGCCGGACGTCAGCCTTACACCCGCCTTAAATGTCTTTAAAAGATGCAATAATGTAAAAATTAAGTAATTAGATAGTTAATAATCACTATGCACTTATTACCTGCTCATGTCTCGCAGACACTCGATTTTCCGAATCCGCATACGTCGTCATCACGGATGAACGAAGCAACCCACGATCAATAGAAGAGGCATTTACAACTACGGAATCCTCCTGATTGTAGCCACCATTGGTAAGGATAGCAACAACACATTCTTGTCCCGCTGGTAATTGACACATTTTGGAAAATTCTGCTCCCGCAGTACTCATCAGAGGTTTATGCGGATAGTGCATGACATGGGCTAGTAAATCAGAGCGACGGTGGAAATTTGTAGCGTACAATCCTATGGCTTGTTTAGCCATTCCACTCTATAAATCCAATAAATTTTTTTACCAAACCAAAGCATTAAAAATCGTAAGGATAAGTATAAGTAAAATTGCGAATACATACGAATTTTTACAAGTATTAATATTCTGTTTTCCCCTTCTAATTAAAATATAAAATATACACCTGGTACGTATTTCTGGGAGCCTGATTATGATTTGCAAAGGGAATCGTAGAAGCACCAAGTCCAACAATTAAAGAAGGTTGAATTTCACAATGAGTATAATTTACTGTGTTGTGTTCAGTCAGATCCGACTCCCACATTGCTACACGGGTGTTCATAATTTCCGATGTGTCCAGCTCTTCCACAATTCCTTCATTTAGTAGTTCTTTCCACTTGTAAGGATCTTCTGGATTCTTGAGTTTCAGAATCATTTCCTGTGTCAATAGCAATCGATTTCTTTCTACCCGAAGTAGCGGACGATAAATTCGACCAGCATCCGTTCGTATTTCAACTTCTGTTGGCTTTTGTCTATCAATGAATGAAACGGAGATTTCAGGATGCAGTCGACCACTCCGCCGAAGATTTCTCAAACCATTTATTATTTCCATAGGATGATTGTGTACTCCAACCCACTGCCCATTCACAAAAACTTTGCACGTCCTGTAAGACCCAGTTTATTATTTAGGATTTTCATATTATTTACGCGAAATAAAATCATAATAATTATTATACATAATTACATAATTGTAAGGACTCCACAGATGAAGTGCAATAAAAGATAAAAAAAAATTAAAAATCATACGTCGCAAAAATAGTACTCGTACACGATGAAAGTTTCATCATTCCGTGATTACTAAGATATTTCAAAACAGGTTTTGAAGAACATCCAACGGTTACACACGCAGACAGAGCAAAGTTCTGTACCAAACCAACGGGTTCACCTTCTGGAGTTTCGTTGGGACAAATCATGCCCCAATTTGTATTGTGCATTTGCCGTGCGGCGACACTCCGATGCAATTTCGGTGGCGTAGTAACTCGTCGCAAGTGAGACAAAGCGGATACATAAGATAAACGGTTGAGTTCCTGTAAAAGGTAATAAAAAAGCTCATTCTCGTTTTTACTCAGATAACTGGCTACATATTTTGACGCAATCTATTTAAGTATATATGCATAACAAGAGATATTCCACCAGCTACAGAATTAGGATCTTACGTGTGAAATTCCAGTGGATGAACTAGAACCTTTCCTGTCAGTCCAATTTCCAGTGGACACAGAGTAATTGAACCCTCTGGTAATTATTCTGTCATTTATTACTGCTTTGACATCATACGATGTTCCATATTCAAGTCGTCGCTTGATTCCACGTTGAGCGTCAAATGAAATTTGCTTCCAGATGCTATTTTAAAAATTATTAAACTCTATAGGCTACTGGAAAGTCTTCCTAACAATAATACATTTTTAAATAGTCTATAGCAATCCAAAATGTGTATTGATTATGATTATTATATAATTTTATGATCGTACTTACAATCACAAAGTTTGCAATTTGGGAATAATGAATTATTTGTCATGTTCAATGAAAACCATACCGTTTAAATAGCTGAAGAAACAGAGCACCTGCCAGTTCAAATCGTTTATTTAATAGATTGTCCCGATCGTCAAAATCCCTCCGACCAAAATGTACCTCGCAAGCCCGCCTAATCATTTCACAAACAAATCTACCTTTCTCTACATCGTAATCAGGCGAATTTCCTATATTTTGTAGAACATTATCATTGATTACTTCTCTTCCAAAATTAAGGTGCTCAGCTTTAGTCATTTCGGGCTTATTTCCTTGCACAAGAGAGCCTGTTGGTCATAATAAAAAAGTTCTGGTTCTGATTATTTGTCACAAAATGAATAAAATACAAGTAAAGTATCTTTTACTTCACTAGAACCATGTAGGAGGCCAATTATTTTAATGCTGTAGTTACTATTGATCTACTTGTAAGTTTCACGTGCATTTAATAGTTAACTCCTAGACCTGTATTGATTATGTCAAAAAAACTAAGGGCAGCCTTAACAGCAATATGGAGCTGTAGCATGTAGTATATAGTGTTATATGATTTTGTAATTGTTTTTCTTCGACGATTCATGAATAGTAATATTTATTTGTGCCTATTTATTTATATTTACATAATTTCGTACGCTTTTGAAATACTATACTAGACCAATTTTATTTCTACCTATGTGTGTAGACGGAAGGTTTAACTTTAACTAACTGTACCTACTGCATAAGAAACTGAAAAACTTTGCGGAAAATTTAAAGCCGTACACAAATGACGCCAGCGAACTTCAACATATTTTGGTACCCACCCACCTCGCATGCGTCACCCTCTTAAGCATAACATGAAAAAAACGACAATGTGTACGATGCGGTTATATTTTTCCAGCTGACCTACCCTCAAAGTGGGTGGCACCATGTATGTCTGACCCTTTATCAGCTGTATAAAATGAAAGAGTTTGAATTTCCCGCAAACTTCTTTTCGAAATTTAAAAGTCGATATTTAGCCCGGATACTCATAAAGTTTGCATACAAGTGATACATCATTTGAACGGCAATGATTAGCAGAATCTAATTATGATCGAGTTCACAGCGTGTTATTTAAACAATTTTCGAATAAAATCGAAAAAACCGATTTTTTTTGGAAAAATCGCTATAAAAAGTGTTGTATGCGCCAAAAGTAAATAAAATCAAATTAGTATTCTTATTTTTTCAAGGGCTTCAAAATGAGCTATCACTTAACAAAATAGCTTAAGTATTTCAGAATTGCTAAATTGTTGTTCCAAATTATAGGAATAGGTAGAAATAAGAAAGAATAAAAATATTAAAAGTTAGTTACCTATAATCTCTAAGGCCTTATCCTGGGTCATCGTCTCATCCCATAAATCTAAACTAAATTGAATAAGTGTAAGAAATGCTTTAGCATCCGGTCCAGTATCTCCTTGAAGGACATACATTTTAATAAAATCGACGCCAACGTAGCCTAAAGCTTTAAACAGCAGAACCAATGGAATGGGTTCTTTGAGTCTGGGGATGACTACAACAAATTGCTTCCCACCCGCATTTTTGAATATATTTTTAATGAAATTAGCTTTTTTATTTTCTGAATCCGCCTCTTCATCACTAGTATCTTCTTCAGCACAAAAGGTAACTGACTTATTAGACTTTGTATTCGTAATCCTAGGTTTTTGATTTTCTTGTGTTTCTTGAGCATCTTCGAGAATGATATTATGGTCGCCATCCGCATTTTTCAACTGTGTAAGTTTCTTATCATTCATTAGACGAATCCACATGACACAAACAGGCCTGAGTGAGTGCTCTACACTACACCGTATCTCACATTCCGTATCGAATTTGTTATGTTTCATACACTCGTAGACGACGGCACGATTTTCGGGGAGTTTCTCCTGAGCAACTAAAACCCTCTCTTTCCCATTTATAATAAAATATCCACCAGGATCCAGGTAGCATTCTCGATGGCGTTGAAATTCCGCTTCTGTCCTGTAATGACTCAAATGACAAGCTTCAGAGCGTACCATCACCGGGATTTTCCCCAAGAACACAAAAAAGGTTTTTTCATACGACGGTATTGGTTTTGGAGCGGATGGGTTCTTGGGCATTTTAACTTTCCCTTCAACTTCCATAGCACTATATGGAACTGGATTCCAAATACCATTGCTCATCTCGAATTGCAAAGTATAGCCACGAGCAAAAATTTCAGCGGAGTACGTCAGTGAGCGATTCAAGCAATCATTAGGAGTAATGACCATGGGCCTTGTCCCATCGCTTTCAGCTCGCTCAGGTCGATTAATTGTGACTGATGTAAAATGAATTTCGTGACGAACGGGAAATGGTTCCTAAATTAATAAAGCAAATTACATTCACAACTTATTAAATCATAATTAGGCTATAAGTCTTCAGAAAATAAATGAGAGATATTTTCAACAGAATAATAATAGAACATACCGTTGTGTAGCATTCACTAACAATAGGCTCCTCGGTGACTATGTCATGAAGGTGCGTGCCCAGAAATTTATTGAACGAATTAATATTTTGACTCACGACGCCATGATAGGCAAAAAAGGAATCAAGAACTGCCGAGTACAATTCTTTCCGCGTTCCTCGAATTCGAAAACGTTGAGTATCGGTAAGTGGACTGGAGGAAGTCATTATGCCATTACAAAAATCAGTAAGCGGAGGACTTGCCATGTTTATCATCTCAATCGTCGTCGTCGTCGTCGTCGACACTGTCTGCGGATTTGAATGATCGGAGGCTCCATGTTCTGTCTTAAAATTAAAAACCTAATGAAATCGATTAATAAGAAAACTATACTAAACCAAAGCTCAATGTTCAATGTCCCTCCTCAAATCCCTCCATTTGAAGATAACTTTTTCTAGTCAACTTAAAGTATTAACAATGCAAGGGGGATGAACGCTTACAACTTGTTACATGTAGTGTTACAGTTGGATTCATAGCTGTCAGTAGTGAAGCAGGAGATAGAAAATATTAAAATATCCTTATACTTACTCTTTTTTCTGGAGTGGCTTCAGTTTCGGGCTTCCTCTCAGCCCGACTTTTCCGACTTCTAGTTATCATGTAGATAATGTAGATAATTTGTTTCTCTTTGGCCCTTGGAGGAAGCTTGAAGTATTAATCTGGACTTTACAAGGAACAGAAAGCAGAGGCAGGAAGATATCTTTCATGAACTATGCTCCGATTTCCGATGCTGTATAAAATATTCCCAATCATAACCACTGTCAACAGTCAATACAAAACATAATTTGACTCTCTCAACTCACACAAATGCTTAAAAGAATGATAATGCTTCCCCAGCAATCCCTTGGTGTGGGGACATACACATGGAATGTTGACTGGCTAGTGAGCTAACCAAAGCAAAGGATGATGTAACTGAATAAGCCGAAAATGAAACGAAAACAATCACCTGTAAATGCCAAGAACGTTGTAGCTTCAAATTTACCTTGGCTAGAATATTAGTTTAATTTTTAGTTGCTATTTTTGATTTGATAGTTTCTTAAACTTTGAATAGCAAATAGGATAGCAGTCTGTGGAGTGGATAAGCTTCAGTTTTAATTCCCTTGAAATTAGGTAATTCCATTAAAGGAATTAAAAATAAAGGGATTTAAGTACTTTTATTCTAAAACTAAGCTGAATAGAAATTCGCCCAAGGTGCCCAAACAATTTCTTGTCCCTACTACCAAGTACACAAGGCAGGATTTGGACACCTTGCCGGGATTTAATTCTGTTTAAACTTAATTTGAGAGTAAATGCACAGGCTTTACAAATAATTTCCTACCCCTTCAAATCAGAGGACCAACCAGGGAGCTGATTGACTGCGTAAACTTTTTATGAAAATCAAGTGACGACCATCATCGTTCAGGCGTAGACGTAAATTTTTTCATCGTAGTTGAACTAATTTGGGATTTTTGAATGCATGTCCACTGACTGGGTGAAGATGGGTGATTGTGATCGATGGGTAATTATTGTGATCCCTCAAGTTTTTAACAGGAAAACATTATACAACCGACAGTAAAAGAATTTCTTGCATCCAAGAATAGGGTTCGTTCTTCCATGCAAGATATTCGTTCACGCTATCAGTTTTAGTTTCTATGGCGTGTACTGAATCAGCAATCACCAAGCACTGCTGATGTTTTCCGGTTATAAACTTGAGCGATCGCGAAATCACAATGGACCAGTTTGCTTTATAACAGCGTCTACCCGGTCTACCGCAGGAACCAATCTAATAGAAGAAATCAATGAAAAATCATACGATTTCGTTAATGGCGATGCTACCAATATGTGGTTTATAGTCTCAAATTAAAGATTGAAGATAATATACAATTACTAATTTATTATTTATCCGTTTATTATTTTCTAGATACTATGCCCGGGCTGACCGTAAAATTGATTCACAGGTCGAGCTTTGAATCTATAGCCCCCGAAGGATATGATTGTGTGCGCTTGATATTATTATATATGACAATGAAACAGCAATGCTGATATGATATCCCAATCTCGGGAAATCTAAAGTTGAAAGTGCATTCAGCATTAGGTTTTAAAATAACACTGCGCGTGAACGTGGAACGACCCGATGAAAACTTTTTCTAAGTTAATTGCTTAATTACGCTTACGCTCACACCAACTATTCTACAGCAAACAATGACTACACTAACACTAACCACCCTCAACTAATTGGTCGTTGCGTTGTAAAACTGCACTAACAACTAACTCTCATCAAGCAACCCACGCAACCCTAAATGGCAAAGTTGAAAGCACTAAACATCAAAATCAAGAAGGAACTACTTTAACTTTATAATGTTTACACTATTGTGACCAATCGTTCGCATCTGGGTCTGGGCCTGGGCTTACGCTTAATATTGGCGAACCTAAGGTGATTCTATGCTGTTATATGATAGCGCAGCGGGTCCAGCTGATTAATTGCGAATGAGAGTTGAATTGAAATTAAGTGAGAAAGAGAATAATAGGAACTCACTTGCTTTCCAATATTATTTTTAATGTATTCAATACTCGAGTTATTACAGGTAAGTGATGTCCCTAGTCCCTGTAGAACGTTTCTATCGACTTTAGAATTAATTAATTATTATATGAAACTAGAAATTAATTCTTTACTGACTTCACTTGTTTCATTCACGCACGTGGCAGGCACTTGCACCTTGCATAAGTTGTATAATATAAAAGCAGTGGCAGTTAATACGGCAGCTAGGATGCGTGTACTGTTGTAATTTGTTCACTAAGAACAATTGTTATCCCTGTTTGTGTTTGTTCTTCCACAATCACAAACACAAACTAGGAAGAGAACAAACTAGTAAAAGATTTACAGTCGTCGCCAGCCTGGCTATGCCAGCCTTGCATAGCGGGTGAAGGCAGTCGTTTGCAGACAGCCAATCAAATTGAGCGTAATAAAGGTGCACTTTATAGGAAAGCAAGACGTCGTGGGCGCGGGTGGGTACCAAAGCCTACCCTATTTAGCGCAATGTTAAATAGATCATATGTAAGGGGTGGGTGGATCGTTAAATGATGACAGTATTGTCGACGTTATCTGGGTTACTTCCCAGTAACCAGTAAACTTTCGTTTAAACTCAACGACTTGGGGAGCGTGCATAAATTACGTGGTACGTCATGAGGGGTATGAGTTCAGACTGTCAATCCTTTTACACGGGTGTAAGTACCGTAAAGGGAGGAACGGGTTCAAAAAATTTCGATATGGGTACCACGTAATTGTTGCCTGCTCTTTTTCAGTTTTCTTTGCCAGGAAAACCGAAAAATGTAAGTCAGTAAGGAAAATCATTGGTACTACCGACTTGGTGCTCGGTAGTGCTTCATTGACATTGACTTATCGGCTTATCCGATCTCGTGCATTCTCGTACTTTCAAATTGTATTTGAATCAAATATTATTTTAATTACAAAATAAAATTCTGCCGTGTCTGTTAGAGTCATCATTCAAGTGAATAATAATAATAATAATATCCCGGGTAGAATCCAGTGGATTTAAGACTACAGTCTTTTGCTTTCCCGGTTGTCACTACAGTAAAAACTGTTATCACTCTGGGAAACTTGAATCAGACGTATGTTTCCCGAAATTCCATCCCTTAAATTCGTCGAGTTTATTCTTAAAAGTGTTCACACCACAAGTATTCACTTTGGCATTTTTTACTTCACTAGGGAGCTTGTTCCACTCACTCACAACCCTCTTCGTAAAAAAGTGATGTCTGGCACTAGTTGATGTTTTTTCACTTTTTAAAAATGGAGCATATCGGCTAATAATGAATGAATAATTATTAAATTAAACTGGAATCATATCGGCTGCATCGCTCGTATTTTAGTAATTACTCGGGCTTCATCTCAATTAGGTCATCCGATACTGTCAGTATGTATACTGACATATAATTATACTGCAACTTCCGTTTATTCTATTTGGTGCTTGGTTTTCTTTCAAATTGTATTTAAACTGGTATAATTGATGTTTTGTCGAGCAGACGCTACATTCCACCTCAGGATTAATTGAGTCATGAGTAATAAATATAAAATTGTTTACTTGACATTGATAAAATCCGTTAGGGCATAAGTTACATGCTTATTGGCTGTGTTTTTTTAATCTTCGTATTTGTTGCTGCTTTCTTTTATAATTTCAATAAAATAGTTGTTATTTATGGGCCGGCATCGTGTTTTATAAACCAAGAACCCCAAAATGACACATTTAGGATTCTCACCAAACCCATATCGTTTAATCCTGATACCTAACAATAAGGTTTAAAGTTAAAATTTTTAATTTTTGGATACCGGTTTCAAGAAAACCCGGATTTTAGTATTATAGAAAAGAATTTTTTAAGAAAGAATCTATGCATAATAACACAAATCGTCTTCAGCCAAAAATTAAGTTGGGCTATAAGAACCATTCAGGAGTTTTTTCAAAGTCAAAATTCGGGTTTTTTTGATTTTCACGATATAAAAATTGCATTTTTCAATTCAATTTTTAAAAATGTCGCCGTCAAAACGGCTCGATGGGACAAGTTGTAATTGATTCAGAATGATGTAAAGATCAATTTGTGCTAAGTCACTTTTAGCCGTTTTGACGACGACAATCAAAATAACGGTTTAACCGAGCCGGGTATTACTGCCTAAATAGTATGTATATACATATAGCCGCACTGCCGTACGCACGTGTGTACGTCCGCATCAAAAAATTGTCCCTACTTAAAATTACTTTTCTCTCTTCGTATTCGCTCGAATTTCCCACTTTAAAAAATGAACATACTAGTATCAATGGCACTCAACGCTCTATGAGTGTTGTTTCATGAGATTCTGGAAAACACCGTCAGAATGCAGACCCAGCAATTATAAAGAACGATGCGGCCGTTAATGAATGACTTCATCGAATTATTTACAATTATTGGACCCTTCTGTCATCAGGTTACTAACTGCATAAACGGAATTCTTTAACTTAGGATGCCATCAGAATGCGGATTAACCAAATTACCCCACCCGTGACGTCATTTATGGACGATCTCTTACAACCTAAAATGCATTAACTTCTTACAGAAACGAATTTGATACGTTTTTGTCTTCGATTTACTTTAGGCTATTTAGTGGCTGCATTGAAAAATTAAAAACTTGTTTTGTACTAATGTATCCCTTCATGTGAAATAAAACTACTTCACAAATAACATAATAGCGATTTATTTAGAAAATGAATTTATGTTATGCTTGTAGTACTGCATTATTCACCACTCATGTCTCATGTATTGAGAGCTAAGGAAATATTCATAAATGGCGCCACCCCTAGTGTAAGAAGGCGGGTCTTAAAAGTAATGATTTTCCTTATGCTCAATATAGGCGACTAGAGTGGGTTGACCAAAAGACGTGGCGCCATTTGTGCACGCCCCCTTAACGCCATCCGTATCTTATTGTAGATGAACCATAGTACTAGCACAAAATTCAAAATCTGAAGTTCATAATGCAGGTTTTCGTACTTTAATAACTTTTTTCATCGAATTGTGCACAATCACAATCTTTCACAAACACAATCTGTTGCTGTTATATCACATTGTTAACAATTGAGATTGTGCACAATCTCGTGCCTCGGAATAACAATCTTCTAGATTGTTTGTGAACAAATTACAACAGTAGATGCGTGCATAAATTACGTCACCCGGTACAATAAAATATAAAAGTAAAAGGGTGTTGTTGTGGTCGTGGTCGTGGTCAGTAATGGCATTGACTCTAGTTATCTAGCTTCGTATGTTTCCCGTAGCATACACATAAGTGTGTCTAGTATTGAAATGAAATTGCGGTGGCGCTGGTGTTCCTTGGATCAAACAGGCCCAGCCTAACCATAGTGTATTAATTTGAATAGTGGTGGAACTTGCTATTCTGACGCCCATATTTTTGAAATAAAAATGGAAACTTTTTTGCGGTGGCGCTGTGATCAAAGGTAATTACTCCCTTCCCTCTTCCTATTTACTGGCATGCAAAAAGCAGCTAAATGAATTATTTTTTTCTGCTATTAAGTTAGAATGTTTTACTAACCTACTTGGTACGTACATGTGAGTTAAGTTTAGGAGTATTATTTTACAACAATAATATGTTGCTGCTCTTAAGTATACAAGTGTAAGACCATGCACACCATGAAGTAGTTTCCTATGGTTAAGCATACACTTTTAAGCAAAGCTCGTCTTGCCCCAATTGCTACTTTTTTGGACATCGGCTATGACGAGCGTGTTAAACGACAGTTTCTTCGATAGTGGTGTCTTACGACGGAAGTTTCCTTTTTAATTTCAGACTTTTGGTGGGAAATCCATCACTATTCAAATTAATACACTATGGCCTAACCATTGCATTCAAACGAGGCAGATGTAGTTTAAAGATTCATCAATTAATTACGGCACTAATGGTGTAATTGAATGTCTCAAATGAGGTTAAACAGGTGAGCAGATATATTGTCTTCAATTTGGGATTTATTTCACTATAATTATGAGCTCCTGGAGTCTGTGTGAAGACAAAACAAAAATTAAGATTTTCTAGCTTTGACCAAAAAGCATCGAAAAACTTATTCTATGACTTTCTGTCAATGGATCAGCATATAACCAATTCAAAGTACTTTACTTGGCTGGAAATGACCCAACCAAAGTAACCAAAACCAAACTACACCAAAGCAATTCACGACTGGGCCTAAGTCAAGTCAAGTCAAGTCATTGAGCTTCGAAAGAGTGGCTAGTCAAGTCTAGTCAAGTCATTTCCCTTTTATGACTTGCGCTAGTCAAGTCAAGTCAAGTCATTTCCCAAGTCAAGCCAAGCTAGTCACATAGTCAAAAAAATTTAATTTTAGCGCCTTGTTAGCAAGGAAATCCTGACTTGGCTTTGTATACAAAGAAGCCTGATATGTTTGGCAAAGTCAAGTCACGAGATTTAAAAGTAGCTCATAGTCAAGTCAAGTCAAGTCATTTCCTTAACCACTTCCGATAGTCAAGTCAAGTCAAGTCACTTGCCCAAACAACCTAGCCTAGTCAAGTCAAGTCAAGTCAAACCTCAAAAAATAGCCCCAAGTCAAGTCAAGTCACTAGTCATCTAGTTAAGTCTGACTTGACTTGAACACCCTTGAACTACACAGACTACAGCAGGCAGTATTCCCGCCAAGAACTTTGAATTGGTTATATGCTGATCCTGATCCATTGACAGAAAGTCATATAATAAGTTTTTTCGATGCTTTGGCAAAAGTATGGAAATCTTAATTTTTATTTTGTCTTCACACAGACTCCAGGAGCTCTTAATTATATTGAAAAAAATCCCAAATTGAAGACAATATATCTGCTTAACTGTTTAACCTCATTATAGACAATCAATTAAACCATTAGTGCCATAATTAATCAATGAATCTTCAAACTCTATCTGCCCCGTTTAAATGCAACAGATAGGCTCAGCGTGGTTGATCCAAGCAAAGGGCTGTGGCATCTGAGGGATGACACACACTGCATATTGCCAGAGCCAGAGTTATGACTACTAATATTGAAAGGCTATGGTAATGGATGGCGGATGGCGGATGGTAATGGTATGTAAATGCAAAGTTTGTATTTATTATCCCAGTATTATGTTTAAAATATCGTTCTCAATGCTGCCACTAAAACTTTCCTAAAACTTCAATGGCAACGCCGTAGCTAAAAGAAATCTGCCTTTGCTAAAAAGCTATCGCTATCGCTGACGCTGACGACGCTGACATAGTGACATTGACATGGAACGACCACGATCATCACGATCCACTGTGACCACAACCGTGTGTGACCATTAACGGGACCAGTCCCAGAAACATGAGTAAAATGCTAATTAGCAGTTTTTGAAAAGCGTAAAATGTACTTTTTACATGTTTTTGAAAAGTGTAAAATGTTCTATTTTCATGTTTTTGAAAAGTGCAAAATGTTCTATTTAAATGATTTCAAGACATATTTCAATATTTTTGTATATATAGAGTATAATATAATCAAGTATATTGGTTTTAGCTACGAATGGATATGGGTAATTTTGGTTCTTCACAGACGATATCTCTTTCAAACCTATCAACAATCTTCTGTTGCAATCTGGTCTGCATTAAAATGTGAGTTGCGACTTTGCGTGGGATTAAAAGTCGTATATTATTATAACGATGCCTTCAGGATCATCCGTTGTGGGTACAAATAAGGGACTGTAGAGTTCCAGTGCAACGTTTCTGGAAAACGAATCCGATGGAAAACAACTTGGATGAGCTATATAGTGACCCATGCTGCATCAAATACAAAAATAATATATACAGTGTGTCCCTATT